>JAXQQM020075045.1:0-126605 GCA_034641835.2 Pinus albicaulis
TTGTTGGCAATATGATGCAGAGTGTTGTCCTTGATGGCAACCCACTGAATGAAGATGAAGACATGAGATTGTTGACATGTGTTGTCCTTGATGGCAAACCACCTGATGAAGTTATTCTTGACCTGATGGACTTGGTAAATGATGTAAATCTGATATGAAATGATGTTTGCTAGCAATATGATGCTGAGTGTTGTCCTTGAATGGCAACCCACTTAATGAAGATGATGGCAACTTACTTGATGAAGTTGTGCTTGATAGAATATGTTCTTGATGAAGTAAATCTGATGTATCTACAGTGTGTACAGAAGGCAATGAAGAAAGGAATTCAGCACGTGCTAAATCTTGATGAAAAGAGTATGTCTCTAGGAATACGCGGATTTTCCTAAGGGAAGTCACGTATGCACGCGGGAATCAACGTGCCAAGTCGCGTATGGGAAAAAGCGCTCTTAAAGTGCAAAACCAGGGGTAACCACCATGGTATTGACCCATTGTAATGGGTAATGATTCGTCTAAATGACCCCGTCTAGGAATACCATCGGAAGTAATTTGGTTTTGGCTCATGGTATTGAAAAAGGGTAAACCTATATAAGGAGAAGAAATTCATTATGTGCAGAATGAGTGTGGGTGCAAGATGTCTAAGCTTGAATGAATACTTCTCTCTAGAGTATATCTGAATGGAAATGGTTACAGTTGAATGAAAGATCTGAATGTATGATGCACCGATGAATGAGTGATGAAGAAGGGGATCTAGATCTGAAATGTACTTGTCTCTGCTAGATCTGTTGATGGAATGATTAGATCTGAGATGAGGCGAACATCTGTCTGAAGTAAAGGGTAAAAATATGTGTGATGTATCTATTCTGAAGAATTGCAATGACCTAAATGTCTGAAGAACCATAGGCTAGTTAGCCGAAGAGGAAGCGCGTATATACGCGGCTTCGCTGAAGAGAAAGCGCGTATGCGCAATGAAATTGGCTTTGTAATTTGTACAGAAGTATATGATGGTTGATATGAACGGAAGCGCGTATATACGCGACATCAGTGAAAGGGAAGCGCGTATGCAAACTAGGGTTTGCTGAAGTCTGTGGTAAGAAATGTCTGATCTGTTTTGCTGGTTTACTGATATCTGTCAGTGAGTTATATGTATATGTTTCATGGTTGACTGTGCTTAAAAGTATGGAAAGGGTCCAGTTTGAAAATATGATGAAATGTGGCCTGTAAGTGGTGTTCTATTGAAGTTGTTGGATCCAGTGTGAAAATTGATGAAACGTGGTCCAAGGTGGTGCTGAGGGTTGTAGCCTTCAGTCAGGGGGTCGTAGCTCCCTTCCAGGTGAGGCTGGTAAACGAGATCGTGGGGTCGTAGCTCCCTTCCAGGAGAGGCTGGTAAACGAGTCAGGGGGTTGGAGCTCCCTTCCAGGAGAGGCTGGTAAACGAGCGCAGGTGGGTGCCTGCGTGCTGGTCAAGTCTGCGCCAGCACACATGTTGTAAGATGTTTTCTCTATAATAAAATATTGAAGGCTGAGCAACTGCAGCGGTGGTTTTCTCCCGACTTGGGTTTCCACCTAAAAATCCTGGTGTTCATGTGTGATGCTTTGTGTGATGGTTTATTATGTTCTTACTGCACATGTTTACTGTTTATATAACATCTAATGAATGAATGATGGAATGATATAAGTGAAGAACTAATGGCATAATTAGATCTCTGTGTATACGCGAGTTTTATGAAGGATATCCGCGTGTATACGCTAGTTGCCTTCAGCAAAGTAGCGTATGGGTTTTAGAGCATGAAAAAGTAAAAATTTTTAGTTTTCCCTAAATACTGATTCACCCCCCCCTCTCAGTATTTTTCCCAACAATTGGTATCAGAGCAGGTTCTTCTGCAGAAGCTTGATCGCTTGAAGGAGATCCGTCGCAATGGGAAGTCAAGAAGGAGCGATGTCTATAAAGCCACCTCTATTCAATGGAAGCAATCTGATATTCTGGAAGGTACGAACAAAAGCATATCTGCAAATTCTTGGTGCAGATGTATGGGCAATCGTGGAAGAAGGTTATCAATACCCGGCAAGTATTCCTACTGATGCAGCTGAAAGGAAGAAGTATGAAATCAATGCCAAAGTAGTGAATGTCTTATTAGGAAGCATGTCTGAATCAGAATTTGCTAAAGTGATGCAGCTACATTCAGCAAAAGAAATATGGGACAAAATCATTCTGAGCTATGAAGGAGATACAAAGGTAAAAGGTGCAAAACTCCAAACTCTTAGAATTGAATATGAAAATTTGAAGATGCATAGTGATGAAAGTGTTGCCAGTTTCTTTCTTCGTCTAGATGATATTGTAAATCGGATGACAAATTTGGGTGAAACCATAACCGATACTACTCTGGTGGAAAAAGTCTTAAGATCCTTGACTTCAAAATTTGACTCTAAAGTTTCAGCTATTGAAGAAAGGCAAGATCTGCAAACTCTTACGATTGTTCAATTACATGGTACTTTGACTGTTTTTGAAATGAGACAAAGAGGTCCTTCTCAAATAAGAGAAGCTGCTTTTAAGGCATCTACAAAAGGAAAGGAAAAGGAAGTTGTCAAAGAATCCAGCTATATATCCGATGAAGAAGAAGCGAATTTCGTGAGAAAGCTCCAACTGGGTACTGGAAGATTCAAAGGTAAGCTTCCCTTCAAATGTTTTGAGTGTGGAAAAGTTGGTCACTATGCTGCTAAATGTCCTTATAGAGAAAAACATGGTAAAGGGAAACAATTTGAAAAGAGGAAGAGTTATTATGCAAATAAAGACAGTGATGGGTCATCTGATAGTGAGGAAGAACGTGAAGAAGATCTTAGACTTCTCATGGCATTTAAACAAAGAGAAGAAAACGATACGTTTGTGGATGCTCTAGAGAACAATGACTTTCTTGAAGTGTCCAGTAAAGATGAAGAAGATTCTGACCAAGATCTGAAAGTGCTCATGGCAAAGAAGCAAAAGAAGAAGGCTGCTCAAAGCAAATAGACATCTCATAAATCATGTATAGCAGAAATTGAAGGAGATAAAACAGGTATTAATCGTTGTTCTTGTATTTTACTTAACTATATATGCAAAGATTATGATAGTGAAAGTGAAGATTCTGACCAAGCTCTACAAGTGCTCACGGCAAAGAAGAAAAAGAAGAAGGTTACTCGAAGCAAGGAGATGTCTCAGAAAACCTGTATAGAAAAAATTGAAGAAGATGAATCTGATAGTAATCTAGAAAGTGAAAGTAAAGTTGTGGATCTAGAAGAAGCTATCAAGATCAAAGTTGAAGAACAAAAAAAGGAAATTGATAAGAAAGATTCTATCTACAAAGAGATGATCTCTCAAATGAAAGATCAAATAGAGATTCTGAATGGACAGGTGGACAAATATCAAAGGTTTCATACTTATGCATCCAATCGAATTAAAGAACTAGAAGCAGAAATCAACGATCTAAATACAGATCTCGAAAAATCAAGCAAGAAGAATGAAGGACTTGAAGCTGCAATCATCTCTCTACAAGCAGATCCTGAAGCATCAAGTAAGAAGAATGAGGAACCTCTACAAACATTTGAAAAGGAAGGCCTTGAAGCAGAAATCATCTCTCTCAAAGAAGATCTGGAAAAATCAAATAAGAGGAATGAAGAGCTGCAACAAACATGTGAAGAAAACGAAAATTGGTTGAAAGAAGAGATTCTAAATCTGAAGGATCAAGTAGAAGATGGAAGAAGGAAAGAAGAAAGCATGACAAAGCAATGTCAAGTCTTGGAGGTTGAGGTAAACATTCTCAAAGGTAAATTAGAAGAAAAGGTTAAACTTTTGAGGTTTCAAGATAGTACTAACATTTTGGACAATATTATGAGTAATCAAAGGTCTCCTGCTATCAAACTTGGTCTTGGTTTCCATGAAACTGTTAAAGGAGAATCTAGCTCACAAGGAAGTGCAAAAACCTCAGAGTATGTCAATGCAAAACCTGAAGCGTTGAAAGAGAAAAAAGGTCAACCATCAATGATGAAATCTCAAAGGCAATCAGTCAACAATGTTGAATGCTTTAAATGTCATAATTATGGGCATGTTGCAGCAAATTGCAGGAGCAGATCATTTCAGCCACAAACTAACAGATCCTACATAGAAAGGTACTTTGGTTTCTTCAAGGGATATTGTTTTTCGTGTAACAAGTATGGACATAAAGCAGCTGATTGTAAAAGGAGGAAGATTAGAAATACTCATTATGATTCTTATGCTTATTTCTCCGGACACATGAGATGTTATTCTTGTAACAAGTATGGACATGTAGAAAAGGAATGCAGGTTGAACAGATATGAGAAATTGGATAACTTCCAGCACACAAATAGAAAGTTCAAACAAATCTGGAAAAAGATGGAAGACCGATCAGAAACGTAGGGAATTCTGACCCTACTGCAGTCATCCGCTTCTGAAGCTTACTTATCTTATTGACTGCAGGAATGATGTGGGATACATTATGAGATTTAGTAATGTATCGTCACAGGGGGAGCAATGCATGATGACTCTCATGGTTGATTTGATTACTCTGGTTATGTTTACTTCTGACAGCGCATCTGATGTGGAAAAGACAGGTACAGGAGGTACAAGTTCAGGAGGAGATGAAGGAAGATGAAAAATTTCTATGCTTCACTTTCCATACGTGGGTTAGATGAACAAAAGTCGCGTATACACGCGAGTTACAGCAGACACAGTCGCGTATGCATTGATGATAAGAGAATTTATATGATAGCTGAAGATCTGGAGCAGAGGTTCAGGGGGAGCATCAGTCTGATTGTTAATAACTGTATTATTGACTCTGTATCAGCTTAATTTCTCAGTTTTAAATAATGATGATATGATACTTGGTTACTTATGTTGAAGATTATGGATGAGTCCTGTTTTCTTGTTGATGAAGAGTATTCGTTGCTGAGATGAAAGTCTTATAATTCAGAGATAAGGATAGATCATGCAGAGATTGTTGCTGATGACTTGCTGATAAAGGTATTCAGGTTGCACAAGTTAAGGAGGAGCACTGGTTCAGGGGGAGCAGCAGGTTGAATACTAATGATTGCATTGTTGGCACTATGACTGCTTATTCTTTGATACTCATGCTCATATGATGATAACTTGGTATATGTTTTATTATGATGAGATTTTGAGCCCCGTTTGCTGAAAAGTATCTTTTGTGCTCACACATGGATGAGTTGGAAGTCATTTGATTCAGAAATAAGAATAGATCATGCAGAGTTTGTTACTATGGTTGAGATCTTTTGCCTACATATGTTACTTCATGTTAAATCTTGAAGATCTTGATGATATTGGACCACATGGATGATTGTTTGACACATATTTGAAGATGTTGTTCTGGTATGATAATCTCTCTTGGAAAGATTTTATTGATGCTGCAAAGAATCTGAAGGTTTGGTTACTAATGTGCTTATGCTACAACCGTTGGATGACGCTTGAAGACACAACTACACTGTTCTATCTATCTGTAGTCCAGGGAAGCATTCAAATATCCCAGAAAGAAGCTGAACACTGTCTTTTTCTCACAAGAGGATCAGATCTGGTTAAAATATAGAAGATGGTATTGGATACGTGGGTTTCCTGAAACACAGTCGCGTATATACGCGAGTTCATGCATAGAAAACCGCGTATGTCTGATTGCTGACAATTTTCTGTTTGGACTCAGCTCTCTTCAGCACAGCTGCAGTGCTGTTTGGTATCTCTGATACTGTTTGGTATCTCTGGTGGTGTTCCAGTTCTCATAATTCTATTTCTAATGTTTTGATAAAGATGCCTTGATGATTTGTTGGTGAAAGTGTTCAAGATGCACAAACTAAGGGGGAGCCTTAGTCATATGAAAAGGATGCTTGGATGCACAGATTCAGGGGGAGCATTAGCGTTGCTGAGTATAATGCATTGTTGGCATTATGGTGGTTCTGATATATGATCTCTCTTGAGGTCTTTTTGGTATTGATTATGAAAATTCATATTTGTATTTTGATGAAAAGGTCTGGTTGAGACCCATGATGTAAAATTGTATTATTCAGTCATGTAAGGACTTGTCAAATTTGTAAACCCACTTGGTTGGGTAGCTGAGTCAAATTTTGTAAACCCACTTGGTTGGGTAGCTGAGTTGAAATGTGTAAACCCACTTGGTTGGGCACTTGAGTCTTATATGTAAATCCACTTGGATGAATCTTTGATGTAAGTATGAGTCATTGGTGATAGGAATTTCATAGAGTCATGTACTTCACTGGAAAATCTGTTTGAAGATTCAGCATGAACTCAGGGGGAGCTTGGTCACTTCAGTATATATCAGATCTGCAGAACGCTTCTTCCACATGCGGAGAAAAGGGGAAGAGTATGTTGGTTTTGATCCACCCTTTGCCCTTGATGTCAAAGGGGGAGAGTGACATGGTGTTTGAATGAAGTCAAAAATGGGGCATGTGACATGGTGTCATTGTATTCATCTACCTATCTGTTGTGGTAACCAAACACCATCGTGGTTGCCATCAAGTCCAAAGGGGGAGATTGTTGGCAATATGATGCAGAGTGTTGTCCTTGATGGCAATCCACTGAATAAAGATGAAGACATGCGACTATTGACATGTGTTTTCCTTGATGGCAATCCACCTGATGAATTTATTCTTGACTTGATGAACTTGGTAAATGATGTAAATCTAATATGAAAGGATGTTTGTTAGCAATATGATGCTGAGTGTTATTCTTGAATGGAAACCCACTTGATAAAGATGATGGCAACTTACTTGATGAAGTTGTGCTTGATAGAATATGTTCTTGATGAAGTAAATCTGATGTATCTACAGTGTGTACAGAAGGCAATGAAGAAAGGAATTCAACATGTGCTAAATCTTGATGAAAAGAGTATGTCTCTAGGCATACGCGGATTTTCCTAGGGGAAGTCGTGTATGCACGCGGGAATAAACGTGCCAAGTCGCGTATGGGAAAAAGCGCTCTTAAAGTGCAAAACCAGGGGTAACCACCATGGTATTGACCCATTGTATTGGGTAATGATTCGTCTAAATGACCCCGTCCAGGAATACCATCGGAAGTAATGTGGTTTTGGCTCATGGTATTGAAAAAGGGTAAACCTATATAAGGAGACGAAATTCATTGTGCAAATCATGAGTGAGGGTGCAAGATGTCTGAGCTTGAATGAATACTTCTCTCTGAAGTATATCTGAATGGAAAGGGTTACAGTTGAATGAAATATCTGAATGTATGATGCACCGATGAAGGAGTGATGAAGAAGGGGATCTAGATCTGAAATGTACTTGTCTCTGCTAGATCTGTTGATGGAATGATTAGATCTGAGATGAGGTGAACATCTGTCTGAAGTAAAAGGGTAATTCTGAATTGAATCTCTGATCTGAAGAAGTATGCTGCTCTATAATGGTTGAAGATCTATACGCTAGTTCGCCGCGGAGGAACCGCGTATATACGCGGCTTCGATGAAGAGAAAGCGCGTATGCGCAATGAAATGGGTTCTATAATATGTACAGAAGTATACGCTGGTTTATGTGAACGGAAGCGCGTATATACGCGACATCAGTGAAAGGAAAGCGCGTATGCAAACTAGGCTTACAAGTTCTAGTAAGAAATGTCCATCATCATCAACACTCAGAGTCTGCTGCTGAGTTATATGTATCTCGTTTCATGGTTGACTATGCTTAAAAGAAGTAGAAAACAGCCTAAAATATGATGAAACGTGGCTCACAAGTGGTGTCCTAAAGGGATGCTTTCGATCCAAGCAGAAAATTGATGAAACGTGGTCCATAGAGGTGCCGAGGGTTGTAGCTCTCTACTGTGGGGTTGTAGCTCCTTCCTGTGTGAGGTCAAATGGACTGTGGGTCGTAGCCTCCCTTCCGGTGAGAGGCCGGTGTAAACGAGTCGGTGGGGTTGAGTTTCCTTCCAGGAGAGGTCAGTAAACGAGCGCAGTGGAGCCTCGTTGCCGTAGAGTCTCGCACTCAACACATATGTTGTAAGATGTTTTCCGTAATAAAATATTGAAGGCCGAGCAAATGGCAATGGGTGGTTTTCTCCCAACTTGGGTTTCCACCTAAAAATCCTGGTGTTTATGTGTGATGCTTTTTGTGATGGTTTATTCTGTTCTGACTGCACATGTTTACTATTTGTAGAACATATAATGAATGAATGATAGAATGATATAAGTGAAGAACTAAATGGCATAGTAGATCTACGGGTATACGTGAGTTTCATGAAGGATATCCGCGTGTATACGCTAGTTGAAAGCTGACAAAGTAGCGTATGGGTTTTAGTGCATGAAAAAAAAGTTTAGATATGCGTAAATGCTGATTCACCCCCTCTCGTGTTTTCCCAACAAGACGGTGGGGACTAGGAGGGAATACGGCGGCAACAAGGGCGAACCCGATGTAAGCGAAAGAAATCGGCTCTAATCTCAATTCGGACACGGGGTCCGAAAAGGCCAATTGAACTCAGAAATTTGGTCCTCGAAAGGGTTGCTCGGCGGAAACCGGTCCCCGTCGAGGAAACTCGAAAACAATGAGTTCTTTACGTAGTTGTCGAGTTGGGAAGCCTACGAAGAATCGTCCGTGTAAGACGGACTACCGATTGAACGAACCGAAGGTTACGCCAATGACAGACGGAAAAAGAAGCAGCCTACACACGAATTTGAAAAGCATTGAGCACTTTTAGATCAAATGGTCGACAAAACGATATCTAAAAGGGCGTATAATCGTGGGTGATTAATTTTACCACATTGAAAAATAGAAAACTCTGGATTTCATGTTTTAGAGTCAAGAAACGACAAAATGATGACTCTATCTCTTTCGGATTTGACACGCGTGAAAGGACAAGCGCTTGACGGTATTTTCAAATTTAGGGAGTCGAAAAGACAAATGACTGCTCGGGAAAACTAGGCACAAAGGGTGTACCAAATGTCGTGAGCTGCAATATACACCTTGGTTTTAATAATGAAGAATAAATCAACCAAGGACTTCCGTGCGATGCAGGGCAATCTCCCCGAATGCGTGTTCGGTGTATCACGGGTATAGGTAATGAGACTCGGCTACGTGGATAAAGGATTGAAAACCTAGAGGGGTTCTCCCTTTATATACGCGACGGTACGGGGAGCACAAGTCGGTCTCATGTTGTCTAAAGCCAAAGGCGAACGGCCGGTATTTCGGTTTTAAGGCTGCCGAGGAACACGTCTCTAGCCTAGACATCTAAATATGTTTCGTTAGATTTCAATGCGCAGCAGGTTAATTGAGTGGATTTTAAAGTTTATCTTCAATTAGGTTTCAATTTCGAGGGCCTAACGAATGTATGGTTTCCAAAAACTCCTAAATGCAAAGGCGCATGCCACGGTAGACCATTTTGTTCGATGAAAACTGAAACTGAAGAGTTGAGAGTCTTTACACAAACGAAATGATTCGGAAGACAAACAATGAGATCTCTAATGCAACTAATATGAAATTGAAAACTTTTCATTCAAATCACTAATTACTAGTAAAATCGAAAAATTTCAATTTGCACTAATTCAACCAAAAGCAAAAGAGAATTTTTTTTTGTAATTTTCAATGTTTGATAGCTAAATGCACTATGGCGAAAACAAATGGAACAACGAGAAACGATATTGAGAGAGCAAAACAGAAAATTTCACTCAATGACACAAGCAATCGAGATCCCAAATCGACCAAAGTCTCTCAAAACCAAGAAAAAGATTCAAAGGCTCAATGGACCGTGTGATCTAGGCAAAAGCAAGACCAAACAAAATTTGAATGAAGGAATGAAAAATCACCCAAAAATCGCAACAAAGAGTGAATAACTACTAAGAGGATGCGGAGGAGCAATCAAAAAGTCGGCTTGGACAAACGAAACACCAAAACTCCCAAGGAGGAGCTCGATACACAAAGCCTTTAGATGCCCTAGGGCTTAAAACGTGAAATCGATAGATAAATCAAACAACGAAAGGACGGAGGCAAATTTCCGATCAAATGGGACTCCAACACACTCGGAGTAGTCGAAAAATCAAGAAGAAAAGCAACGACCAAACCCGGAGAGCTCAAGCGACAGCTCAAAAACCTTACATGAGTGGCGCAGCGCCAAGGCACCGCGGGCGCCCAGCAATTAGCGCGGGCTATACAAAAGCAACATGCGGTGGGCGGCGGCCCGTCGAGCTAAAAAGCGCGCCGGTCCCGGAGTTCTCAACCAAAACGAAAGAACTACTCCGGAGACGAGATCAAGTATAAACTAAGCAAACCAAATACTTGACAAGAACCCAACCCATAAGGCTAACGAGCAAGGAAAATCATAAAATAATCAAAACGGGCGATGAAATCTAGGCTTGATCCCCGGCGGAAGTCGCGAGAATTGTTGAGGAGGTAAATCCCCTCTGCCCGGACGGAGGCGATCCCTACTAGCCCAGCGAGGGAGTCTAGCAACAATCACGAAATTTTACGACGCAAGTTCCTAGTTACGAATGAAAAGACCAAAGATGGAGGCCTGCACCGAATCCAATGCTACGGCCCGAAGAAAGGCGTTCCGTTCCTCGGCCCGGCCAGATCACAATCCTTCACGATCTCAGCGGATGGACACACATGCACATGCAAGAAACAAATAGATACAAGCATAAAATCCGGCATACGCAACTAAATATCGATCAGAAGGATACTACTCATATTAACATAATCGAAAACGAGTGGAACCATAATCGTAATCATTCATTAAATAACAATCGAAAGAGATTACAACCAATGTTACGACGTCGTGGTCTCCTTCCAATGGGTCTCTAGTCGTTCACGTCTCGCAAAAGCTCGCGGGGAAAGGGAAAACCTCTCCGAGTCTCGACGATAGTCTCCTTACTTGAGTCGGCCTTAAGGGAAGAAGAGGGCTCTTACGGCATGGAAAATGCTTGGGAATTCGGAGATTCAAAACCGTGCCCGAGCCTAGCTTGCCATGGAATTGAGCGAGCTTTTTTATAGATGGGAAAAGGGAGGAAGTTGGGATCCCTATTATTGTGGGATTGGCCTATCAACAAGGAAGGTTCCATGGAGGTGGCAAACCACTTCCCTTCCATAGAACCCATGACCAAACCTCCCAACTCAAGATAGGAAATGGTTTCGAGTTTGTTGAAGCACAACTTCCGCCATATTTATTTAAAAAACACTCCTTAAATTAGCTGCACAGCACGACTACGCTCCCAGGACGAGCGCCGGTTAGCGCGGCCTCTTTGTAGGATTTACCCCCATTGGCGCGAGTTATGAACTACCTTCTGTAATGCAAGGAGATGTTTTTCATGATTTTTTGCAAGGAGATGTCTTTAGGAAATTGAAGCTCATGCTTGAGGAATGCATTGATGATGATTTCAAGGCATAATGATGTTCTGAGTCACAAATGGGTCCTCCATTGTGCGGGACGGGGAATGGTAGGGATGATGACAAATTAGCATTGTAGCAGAAAGATAAGCGTATCGAAAGGCATCTTTCCTAACATAGGATGTGCCAATGTTGATATGTTCCACCAAAACTGTACTTTCTCCAGTTGGTTGGAAGAGACGTCCCCTTTTCATATTTCCTAAAGCAAATATGCTTGTATTAGGTCAAGTAAGCTTCGTAATAGATGAGATATGCGTAAACACCATAGCTCCCATTAATTAACTATATTTTCCCTAATTCAAAATAGAAAAAGTGTAAGAAGGCATAGATACAAACAATCTTGGAAAAATAATAAAGGTGCAAAGTAACTAGTGGGAGGCCCCATGAAGAGGACAAAGGTGTTGTCAATATAGAATAAGTGGGCCCTATCATTCTATTCGGTGGTCACGTAGACATGATACAAGATACCCTCGCCATGGAAGGTGAAGAGGGACCCATATACCACATGGTATACTCATTGCTCTCACATTACATAAGATGAGAGGAATAAGGAAAAGGATTTATAAAACAAAAAGTCCCGATTGCACAAGTACATGGACAAAATTTTTGGTCAAAGGTGGGTTGATGTTTCATGGTGGAATTTGTCAATAACCTCTATAATAACTAATTATTCCCCACTATAGAACAGTAATTATCATTTTCCAACCCATTACTAGATTTATCCCTACATTGAAAATGGTGAATATTTTGGTCGCCCTTAGTGAATATATTTATTTTAACTTAACTAATTAAAGAAAACCTTGTCATGGCCAAGTAGGCTCAGACAAAAATAGATGCTAATAAATTTATGGAATCAAGTGCACAAAAAAAGGAGATCAAAGGGATATTCCTACAATTGAAGCTTAGTTGATCAGGGCCCATGTTGATTATGAAGATATGGTTGCAAAAATTACGTTTTCCTTTTTCTTAATGAATATTACACATAGAACCAATACATATTAGTCATGGGAACACAGAAATTAATAGAGATTTCTAATCATCATATTCCCTACATACAACGGGGACATCCTCCTTGTAATAACCTCTATAAGTACCCTAAGATTATGGCCACTATGATTCTGTGAACAACAACCTGATCTAGGGGAATAGTAATCAATTAGTTATACACGAAGTGCGGGGTATCTAGACTCGGAACCTCCCGGAGGATTTCTTAAAGCGAGTTGTATGCTCACCAAGGTGATCCCCAAGTAATATATGGAGAAAAAAAAAACTACCAAGCCAATAAAGTAGGGTATATCACTTTGTTGGCCTTGATGCGACCTTGTGATTGAAACTTGTGTGAGAGCATATTCCTAGGAAACATGCCAATGCAAATGGATTTCAATCTAACTCAAGTTTCTATTTTTTGTTTTGGTAACCTTGTATAATTAACCTCACAACCTACTCTAAGGCCCTAACCCTAAGCTAGTGTTGGTGTTCTACAAAGAAAGGAAAAATTTTGAATACATTTAATGGTATTAGATTTTATTAAGTATTATTTAATCAGGAGTAATATCATGTAACTTATATGATATGTAGTGACTCATTCAGTATTAATGAAAGCTACATGAAATGGAAAATTTCACTTTCTTTCGATGAAAGCTAACTAGAAGAAGGGAAGTGACTCTTTTTACTTTTAAAGAAAGAAAAATAACCTCACACACTCTCCACTTCTCTCCTAAAAATCACTACATTGATAAAAAGCATCTTTTTAAATAAAGCTAACTTTGATAGCCCAGGATTAGCTCAATTTATAACAAATGTCCCATGTAATGCACCTTTACTATGAGAGGTCACATGTTCAATTATCTTGACACTCTCGGGGTGGGTCTATGGTTGAGTTGACGAAGTGATCATACATTAAATCTTCTTAGTATAAATATTCCATGGCTATAGTGGTCACCAATGCTCCGGGGTCCATGGGAAACACACGAAAAAATAACCAAACTAAGAGAACCAGCATTAAAAGGTCAAAACTTGGCTTTGCAAATAGAATCACAAATTGAATAGTTTCTCACACATAAAAACAAAAATAGAATTGAAAATTAAGTTTTAGATATGTATTTCAATGCAAACAGAATTAAAACCACATAGCCGCGATGATCTACAAGGAAAAAAACAGCCATAATAAAAGGACAACACTTGAGAGGATTGAAAGAAAAAAAAAAATCTAACCAAAACTTTCCAATTAGATAAAAAATGCTCAATCATAACCATCCAAATCCATATTTTCATACCAAAATAGAAAGCAAAATAAAATGGTAATGGTATGACTAAGTGGGAAAGGACAACCCTAGAAAATATACCAAAACACCAAACTACGAAACACAACCTAAATGAATCAGAAATATAAATTATATATGAGTAATACAATAAATGGAAAGTATCTCTGGAAGATAAGATAGAGATCCTAGAAAAATCCCTCGGGAAAAAACCCGGATTCACTAGGTAGTCACACCAAACTTGTGATAAGAAAAAACCAAAGTTACAAGATTGTAGTATGCAAACTATGACTATGTTTTTTATTCACTTTATAGACCATTTTTTTTCACTATAAAATAATTCAAATTGAAAAATAAAATCAATCCTAGATCAACTCAAATCCAAACCAAAATTAGCACGAGAAAAAGGCTCAAACCAAGTTGAAAAATAGAGGAAAAGACTCTACATAAATAAATAAAACCAAGATCTAAGCCAAGGAAGCGAGAGGAAAAACATTAGGGTTAGACTCCCCAATGAAGTCACCATTTTTTGTTGTACTAAGAACTATCTTGAAACAGGAGTTGTTGCTCAATTTATTTTCCCAAAATTCATCTAATGATGGGGAGATAAATGTCAATTTCATAGACACAAACCAAACACATGCATATAATTTCAACTAAAAAGAAAATATTACATACCTAAACCCTCATGGGTGGGTAAATATAGTTTAATTTGAATTTGATGCTAGAGAACACACTTCCATTGAAGATATCACTCCTAGCTACCCGATCCAAATTCCTACACACAACAATTGACAAACAAAGAAAGGTCTTCCTTCCACGGAGGCAATATTAACAAGTATAAACCATAATTAAAATAACATACATCTTATCAAAGAAAAACTTGTTTGGAAGGAAACTTGTCCATTTTTATTAAACACTCCAAATAAGTACAATATACCTTCAACACTTCAATACTCATCATTAGCCTTCAATCATGGCTAGTTCCTATACAATGGACAATCTCACATCAAACAAAAGCATAACCAACATCTCTCTCTTTATCCAATATTTTTAGATCTAACTTACTTCTCCACTTAAATAGATTAGATTATGTAGGATTTTTTTCTCCTTTTAGGAGAACGTATCTTAACACCTAGGGGATTGAAAAGTTATGAAAATTCTGCAATAATTAACCTTGAGTAACTCATGGACAAGTGAGTTAATATCCTCGAGAATGATAGATTCTAGAAGTTTCTCCATAGTTTCTCCAGTGAAAGGAAACTTTGCAACTAAGTTATTGGGTTGTACACCTTTGCATGAAAATAGCTAAGTTCATGATATCGATGCATTTAGGTAACTTTCTGGTAAAACGAAAATCAAGGAAAATATTGCATTAGGGTCAACAATGTAAGTAATGATCAAAGTTATATCTTATTTATTCAAAGGGGGTAATAGGATATAACACTAATGGCTCTAATTTTGCAATTACATTGGTGTCCCATTTTCCCTTTGTATGCCTCTAAGCTCAATTTCCTTTCCTTCTAAGAAAAAATTAATGTAATGATATTTAAAATTAAGTGAAAGTATTCCAATTAATTGTAACCATTAGGCCACTAATACAACATTATAACCACCCATTTGGCTTATCAATCACGGTAATAACTAATAGATAATTGAACTTAAAATAACTGAATATTGTGGAACTTCCTTGAATAATGTATGGCACTTTCATACGCAATCATTACCTAAAATATAGTGTTGGATATACAAAGAAATTAACATTTTTCCCAGGTACATGAGTGTGAAGTTATGGTACTACAGATTAATAAATACTTATACCTTTTATTTTTTATATATCCTTCTATCTTGATCATTTTGGAAGTTCTAATGTTATCTAGTGCATGACATGAGATTGTTAGATAAGTCTCTTCTAGCTCAAGATCTCGTGAAGTTTCCACGTTCTTGGCCTTGTTGAATATATTTAATTTTTTAACTTAACATAATTAATAAACCCATATGGACAAGTAGATTCGAACCAAAAAACACATGCTATTAAATTTATGAGTCGAGTGTACAAAAAAAGAGATCAAAGGGATATTCCTACAAGCTGAAGCTTAGTTGATCGGGGAAAATTTTGACTATGAATATATGGTTGGGGAAAGTTACATTGGCCTCCTTCTTAATGACTCTTACCTTGAACCAAGTACCCTTATCATTCATGGGGTACCCCCCTAGGATAATAGAGAGAGTTGTAACTAGCATCTGCCCTAGGTACAACGAAGGCATCCTCCTTGCCATCACTCGTGTAAGCACCTAAGATTCGACGCTATGGTTCTTGTGAACAACAACATCAACCTAGGGCAAATAAATGGAGTCTACACCTGGTCAGATGCTCTAGACTACCTGGAAACTCCCTAGAGGGATTTCTCAAAGCGGTTGTATATGCTCCTCGAGGATACCCAAGTAATACATCTTGAGAACAAAACCACTAAGGCTAATGAAGTTAGGGTGAATCAATTTTTTGGCCTCGATGTGACCTTGTGATTGACCCTTGTGTAGAGGATTCTAGGAAACATGCCACTACAAATGGAATTTCCACTCCTAACTCAAGCTTATATTCTTTATCTTGGTATCCTTGGAGAATTAACCTCACCACGTACTCTAATGCCCTAAGCCCTAAGCTAGTGTTGGTGTGCTAGCAAAGAAAAGGAAAAAATGTCTAATAATTTTATTAAAGTGTTGATTTTATTAACTATTATTTAATCAAGGGTATTGGATTGTAATTTATGATATGTAGTGACTAATGACCCAATATTAATGCAAGCTATATGAAATGAAACTTTCACTTTCTCTTTTGATGAAAGCTAACTAAAGAAGGTAAGTGAGACTTTTTTACTTTTTAAAAAAAATGAAAAACAAACTCACTCTCAATATTCTCTCCTAAAACTCACTACATTGATCAAAAGTATCTTTCAAAAACAAAGCCAAAAGATAGCACCAAGGGTTAGCTCAATTGCTCGAGTCCCCATCATTAATGCACCTTTTACATTGAGAGGTCACGAGTTCAATTATCTTGACACTCTCGAGGTCATGCTCATGGTTGAGCTAAAAAGTGATCTGTTAGGTAAATCTTCTTGGTACAAATATTTCATGGTTGTAGTTGTCACCAATATCTGGAGTCCATGAACCGCATAGAAAAAGTAGCAGTAATAGAACAAAGCATTAAAAAGGTCAAAACTTGGCTTCTGAAAAGATAATCACAAATGAAATAGCTTATCTCATATAGAAAAACAAAAATGGGAGTGAAAATTAAGTTGTATATATGTATTTCAATGCAAACAATTAAAACCACATAGCCATAATGATCTACAAAGGATCAAAACAAACCATCGAGGGGATGGAGGGATTTTTCATCAATGTTCTGGGTGGCATATTTTTATTCATCTTGCATCTAAAATTCTTTAGATGTTTTGAAGAATTCAAACAAAGAATTGGTAACTTGGAACTGTGTGGAACTTTACTACAATATACCAAAGATGATTTCACCTAGTCTTATAGGAAAAATAATACCTTAAGTAGCTTGTATACCAAGAAGAAAAATTGATTTGGGTGTTCTTACTACATTTAATAATAGTAGTTTCCTATATGCTCAAATCTAACATAAGATTATTTTGTTATGGAGTGAAAAGTTACAAGGTCATTGATGAATTTAAAACCAAATTGAATATCAAATATGGGCTATTATTACGGGATCACCCAAATCCCAGAGGTTTTAATGAAGTGATGTACATTTTATTGGCATCAATGGATGATTTGATGTTTTAGGAATGTTAGAACCATTGTTTGGTGATTTAAAAAAAAAAACATTCACTTGATCACTTACACCAACTATTACACTTTGATAGATGGCATTATGCAACAACTATTGAAGCCATAAGATTTTGGGCTTAAATGGTTTCTTTGAATCATATCAATATTATACCTAGAAATATTGCCAAACGCTAAGTATTTCCCTTCATAGATATGCGGTGAAGTTAAATTTCTATTAGCTATGTTGATTATGATGTAAGACAATAAAAATATCATGTCACTAGGCCTAGTTGGTGGAATGATAGTCTAGGTGTCAGTGAGTGGACCTAGCGCTTTAGATGAATAGTTAAAAGTGTTGTGACTCATAATTGTAGGTCTCATTAGTATCTGATGGGCCATTGGGCGGTAATAACTTTAGTAAGCCAAGATAAATTTTGATGAACCTTTTATTAATTTGCAAAATTACTTGTGACATTTTACATGTAATTATTTTCCAAATATTGAAGGGGTTGTTTTCCATTAGATAATTATGTTGGGTTGTTTTATGTTGGACCACTAAGATTCCATTAATTATGATATGTGTCCTAAGGATTGGGAAAAAAAGTGCAGGTTACATAATAAAATATACATTCAATTTTGATCAATCTTAATGGGCTTCATCAATTGTTGACAAAATTTGTTAGGTCACAAAATGCGATGCATCAAACCTTACCAAGTACATATATGCTAAATAAACTTAAAATATATTTAATTAGTGCCATTTTTTTTAATGTCAATGCATTAAAAAAGCTTTGATTAAAGCAAATAGTCACCAATGCAATTCCAAATATAATTTGTTATATATTACTCATTTCATAGTTATTAATTAGGACAAGTATAGTTGTAGTAAATTGTTATGGAATTAATTTTTGGGCTTTATGGGTTTGAAAAATAATACATTTTGTATAGTTATGAAGTTATAATAAAATAATAATATAAATTTAGTAAGAAAAAAAATAATATCATAACAATAACATATTCATCACTTTCATGTGCAAATCCAAAATAAAAAATAACAAACACAACAAAACTAGCTAAACCAACCAGTGTTATGTCAACATTAACAATATTCAACAAATAAGCAATGTCAAACCAAAAGAATTGATCCAACACCAAAAATAAAATCAAAGATAAGTAAATTTCAAGCCAGCAAATACCAAAAATATTGAAAAAAACTCATAGAGATTAAACATAAATGTCAAAGCAAACATGTCCATACTAACACCAAAAGCATAAACAGAGCAAAGAAAACGCCCACAGAGCCTAAAACACACCAACCAACGTTATCCAACACCAACAGAATTAAGAAATGAACGGGTCTAAAACAACGAATCAAAACAAACCAAATATTTCAACATGAAACCCGAGAACAAAAAACAAGCCACATCAAGTCCCAATAACGATCAAACTAGTAAGATAACATCATGGATTATTCCAACATTTCTAGTAATGCAAGATTACATAACAATCCAACAACTGCAAATAGCCTTATTTATTTTTAAATATAAAAACACTTTAAAAAAAAAAACTTGAACAACATTAGTATGGAATCTATTACATGTTTTTAATGTGCTAGGCCAGATTCCTCCAATGTTAAGGAAAAAAATTGAACAAAACTTAATAATGATTTTAGCTTTAAAAAAATTGTGAAATCCCTATTCTCTCGATGATTCTCAAGAAATACTACCATACTTTCATATTTTTTATTTTCAATATTTTTATGGTTTTTTAATAACTTTAGTTTTATTAACTAATGATGCAGTGAACTTAAGTGGACATATAAATGCCAATAGAGTAAAGTAGGTCTGGTTTCAAAATAGCAATATGGCCTCATCATCTATATTCATTATTTTAAGATTAAAAAAAGTATTTACTTAATATTTTTATTATACTTATAATAGTTTACAAATTATTATGGTTAGTTTATTATTAGTTACACAGTTCAATTAAGAATAGACACTTCATATTTATTGAGGTATTTATTGAGAATATATTTATACTATGAACATTATCTAATTATATATGTAGAATTAAATGTTGTGGTGGTTCGTTTATAAACTATTGGATTCTAATATGAGATAGAACTTATAGTTTATGCATAGTCATGTAAGTATTCTATGCTATATAATGATGTGAATAGTATATAGGAAAAGGCTAAAAAGCTACCACTTAGATACATAAAATGGAATACTTCACCAAATTCTAAATGAATATACAATTGTCTTTCATGTATAACATAGTTGCACAAATATATCGTGTCTATGATTCCAAACCTATTTCTTACCTAAGTGTCAGAAAACCTCAAATCTCATTTACTTAATAGAAAATCATCATTATTAGGTTTCTTTGTTATTCTAACTCTCATAAAAAATATAGCATTAATACAATGATGTTTTGCTATAATTGTTTGGTGTTGGTAAAAGTTTTCACTATTTAGTCTAGAGGTGGGCAAATCATTTGTTGAGTTTAATCACTTTAGAAAGTTGTTTTCCTAAAGTGATATAATATCATATTATTTCATATAAATATTTAGACACTATCTTCATTTTTTTATTTGAATATTTGATCATTTAGCAATACAAATATGATAAATTTATAATATTATTTTATATTAAAATTAATATTTTAATTTTGAATTTACATATCATTCACAAATATTTATATATATTATTAATTTATTCATTATTTTTATTTTTAAATTATTTATATTAAAAAAATTGTATATATTTATATTAGTAAATATATTTTATATTTTTTAAGTTTAATTATGTAAATACTCTACTCTACCTCAAAAAAGATATATATACCACTACACTCAGTATTAAATATGTAATAGGAACCTAAAGCCTCTATTTATATGTAAACTCAACTATTAACTCAATTTAAATTTAAATTTAAATTTAAAAAAAAAAATAACAAAAACAAAAACAAACTTAAACTTATAAGAATTTCCTCTATATGAGGCGATCACCTCTTTTCTTCTATTGATTTTCCATCTAAAGCTCCTAATAAATTCAACTACATGGGAAAATATACCTTCGAAATCTTTGGACTCCTGTCCCGGCCACAAAAGTAAGTGCTAAAATAGAACGCTAGAATGCAACTAATTTTTAAGTCAACAAACATCTTCGTGGCTGGGAACCATGAGATGCATATTCATGACTACAACTTTTATGTGATAGGTTAAGGTCTAATTTAAGGTATGATTATGTAGGTCTGCGAGTTGCTCCAACTACTTTTTCAATTAAAAAAAACTATACCAAAATCCACTTAAAATTAATTTAGTTGATTCCACAACCAAACACAATAATAACGTGTGAGCTGGTGGGTTGCGATCAGATTCATGAAATACGTACGTTTTCATTTGTGAAGTATCAGGTGCTATTTTCCTAATCATGTGTCTGCGAAGTTATAGATAGCATTTTCCTCTTTTATTTTGGTTATAGTCAATCTTGGTAGTCTAACTAGCAGGAGAATCGCCACCGAAAATCATGAAATTCCGGTAAGATTTTGAAGAAAATCCGAGCGGGAATTTTCTAAATCTATGTTATAACTATCGAAGTTTAATATTTTAGGTGTCCTACGAGGTTTTGATGGTGTTGAATCCATTTCCAATGTCAAAATCAGGATTCAAACACTATTTACGCAAAGATTTTTAAAAAAATTGTGATTCGGTAATTTTGGCGAATAGAACAATTCCTTAGGCTCGTTGAGCGACTCAAGAAATAAATGTTATGAATTTACATTTAAAAAATAAATAAAAATTATAATTTTTTTAAGTTATATGATGAAGCGGGGGTAAGTAAAGATAAAAGGTTAGTGTGTTTATTTTGAATTAAAATAATTATATAATAAAGATAAAAATGTTTTATATTTTTTATTAATTATATATTAAAATAAAATTATAAAAGTTAATTGAGTTTATTTGAAGTTATTGAGAAGAGTGATTATGATTTTTTTTATGAATTTTAAAATAACTATATTTATATGGAAATATTTTTCATAAGTTATATAACAAAGTAAAAATATAAATTTAATCAGCCTAGATTTATTTTAACATAATAAAAAGGTTAAATTTTTTCATCAAATTTACCTTAAAGAGATTTTTGCAACTCAATAGATTTAATCTCTAGAGTAGTAATTAAATATAGTCTATCGATCATTAGTGTTTCTAAAGTTCAACTAGAGAAACATTTTATTTATTGTTGCAAATTTCTACTTTACTTTTAATTTTATTTCTTAATTAATTAAGATATATATATTGTTCGAGAAATAAGAATATTGATTTTTTTTTGGTAAAAAAAATAATTAAATGAAATTATGTGTTTTTAAGTTTTTTATTATTTGTATTTTTTAAATAATGCATTATGTTTAGCATGAAACTTTGATTTCACTTTATCAAGATTGTTTGTATATACTAAATGGATTTATTATTTCGAAGATATGGATAGAAACTATGATTGTTTTAGTTCATATTTTTACATTTGACTATTTTAAATAGAAAATCTAATTAATTAAATCAATGGATTTATGGTATTATAAATAATTTTATTTTGGAAAAAATATATATATACATATATATGAAAATTGTTTTTTTATGGAAAAAAACTTCTTTTATTTGTTTGTGTTAAGTGTTTTAATATATTTATTTAGTCGATAATTACAATTGTTAGATGATTATGTATATAATTAATACAATCACATTAATAAAATATAATTATATTAATAATTGAAATAAGTAGATAGACATAATTTTCCGTTTTTCTATACAATTTTCAATAGTATTAAAAGGTGAAAATGGCATCTATTATTGTATTTCAATAATTTTATTAAAATGATTGTGCTATTTTTTTAATCATTAATAAAACATATTGACAAGATCTTCTACACCATGTTAACATATTTGATAAAATTTCAATATTATCTATCCTATATATTCTGGCCGAAAGTGTTCCCTTTGTTGGCTTTAGTAGAATGTGATTGTTGACCGAGCCAATGAGAGCGTTCTCATCGTCATTACCTTGAAAAATTGACATTTACTGTAGTAGTCGACCACCGCTATTTGCAACGCGGTTGTTGGTATTGATTCTTCCCTCATATTCCCTTTGACATTGATTGCGGAGAGATACGCCGTGCATTTCACAAGCGGTAGGGACCATCTATAGATAGGAGTTCATAAGTGAAAAGGGGCTACACGCAAAATTTGGACAAGCGTCGCCACTGCCATCAATGCGATCTCGCTCATGAAAATACCTTGCATAAATCGCAATTTGAACAAATCACATACACAAATGTTTTGCATTGTGAGAATCGGTTCGCTATTATCTTTTCTAAAATTCATAACGCGAATGAAGCCGGCGAGTCAGGCAAAATTTTTGGGGTCGGTTGAGAAACAGCCACGGGTTACGGATATTTAAAGTATAAGAGAATGCGAAGTAGTTGTTTGGGTTCCATAATTTCAGCTATGGGCGAGAGAAGGCCAAGGACTAGAGGATGATGTTTAGTCAAGTCGAGGGCTTGGGGGTGTGCGCCTTGTTCTACGTAGAGAGTGCTCGGATTCTTCGGTTCTTCACAGAGTATGAGTGGACTATAAAATTTTCTAAAGACTTGATTCATTGTTCGTTGGACGGAAGCTTTGGCGATTGATAAGCGTTCATGCAGCAGATTAGGCGGAGAATACGGGTCGCTTCCATTCGTTGGACCAACTCTCCACGCTCATTCTCCTTATAATCTCCTCTGCGTCCGTAGTGGGGAATAATTGAAAGAATGTCGCCTACCGGGTTTCCGATTTCATTCAACGAGAGTTGTTGTGGATGATAGGAATGACTTCCCATCCGTGTATTCGTTGCCCCTTAACACGTTGGTATCCTCATCTCTTCCACGAAACATTGCGGGAGTTATATCAGCAGTAGCAAGAGAGTCAGGGTCGAGGGATGGTTGCTATATGTGGATTCTTCTCAACCCACGTCTCCGAGTCTCGATCGTGAGGAAGTCGGTGGGGGCTATCTTCACGGATCGTAAACCATGGAGGCTTCAGTACATAGATATTCATCTTTCTCAAATTCCATCTTTATTTCAAGAGTATCTCGCAGGTTTTCGGCTTTCGGCAAATATCAAACGGATCCCCTACCCATACCGCGAGCTGTGTAGTTTATTCCAGAAATTTGAAGCCGTAAATCAATAATTACTATCGTTAGATCTTAAATGATGCTCATACGATCGAAGCGCCAAGATCGGTTCCACTTCAAGTGCCATGATCAATCATGTAGCTATGAGAGGTGAAGAGGTTGCTCTTCAACTTCCTAAGGTGCTCTTAGGTCTTAATCGGATTATTTGTTGAATGTTGTAATGTCTTGTATTGTTTTTACAACACATGATTTTGCCTATCCTATTTGTTAGGATAAAAACTATATCTTTTCACAACACATTATTTTATCTATGTTATTTGTTAGTTTAACAATTATTTAAACATATAGAAATCTATATTTTATGATAAAACCTATTTAAAAATTTGATGAAATCCATTATATAATACTAAATAAGATCCACTTTATCTTTCTTAATACAATTTAAAGTGGATTAGTTTCTTTAAAATTAATGTAAAATTATAATCCTATCATATAAATATAAAAAACATTAATTGTTGTTTACCTCTCATAATTAAAACATATAAATATATCCAAGTTTCCGTTTCTATTTAATTCAAATGAAAGTAAATACATAATTAACCAACGGTGATGATGTTAATGATGCACTATTAACTCAGTAAACTTGATCTGTGTACCTTGATCATGACCATTCCCGTACACTAAAATAAAAGAGACTACTCATGGCTCTAATAATTCTACATGAATTGCATACTTCATGTGAAAATACTGTAAAAAGGAATCATTCTCCTTGGTTCTTTTGGAAGAATGCACAATCAGATTATAAGCTACAGGAACTTTAAAAATCTTTGCTTCTTCAGGATTTATGAATCTATTTCAGCAACGAAGTTTCACCCAAGAAACACTTTCCATATGCGGGAGCAAGATGTTTACAAGCAGCATGAATTTGGAGCAGAGTTTAACATGCCATAGGATTGAATGTTCGATGATATTGAGACTGCCACAAATGGTGTGTATGCAGCTAGGTCTAGAGGTAATCTAAAAGCCAAGTTGTTTGCAAGCAGCATGAGTTTGGAGCAGAGTTTAACATGCCATGGATTGAATGTTGGATGATCTTGATACTGCCACAAATGGTGTCTATGTAGCTAGGTCTAGAAGTAATCTAAAAGCCAAATGTTTACAAGCAGCATGAGTTTGGAGTAGAGTTTAACATGCCATAGGATTGAATGTTGGATGATCTTGAGACTACCACAAATGGTGTGTATACAGCTAGGTCTAGAAGTAATCTAAAAGCCAAATGTTTACAAGCAGCATGAGTTTGGAGCAGAATTTAACATGCCATAGGATTGAATGTTGGATGATCTTGAGACTGCCACAAATGGTGTGTATGCAGCTAGGTCTAGAAGTAATCTAAAAGCCAAGCAAGGCTAGGGTAAAATTGTAAATACATTGATCCCACCAAACAGTAACTTAGAGGTTATGTTTTGTCTTAGGCTCTAGGTAGTGAACCCAGAGTGCAGTAAAAGTGAATCAAGAGCACATAACAAGGCCCCGTTTTGTTTTGACTTGTACTACTTATTTTTATTCCATATGATGTGAATCAGGTCTAGTTTCCCCATCTCCACCTTGAAAGGAATTCAGAGTAGGTGGCAAACTTCCTTCATCACAGAATATCAGGTTGGGCTTGCTTTAAAAGGGCTACTATACCAGTACACAACACTGCAACACATTGATTGTTGTGTGTAGCAACTCAGCAACATTGATTATTTTTTGCCATGAATGCTTTTAGCAACTCAGCAACATTGATTAATTTTCCATGAATGCTTTTAGCAACTCAGCAACATTGATTAATTTTCCATGAATGCTTTGACTTTTCCATTAAAATTGGCAATATGTGACTCAGCACAATCTCCATATTTTCAATTTGTTTTACGTGGGAGGTACGAGTCCTTTCTCTGAAATTTGTATAAATTCAAAAATAACTCGGTTAATTCATATCAAAATGTAAAATGTGTAGTTACATTCGGTAAACACATTTAATCAATGAGTATAATTACATTCAGTTAACACATTTAATCACTAATTTGTAAAATGGAGTTAACACATTTAATTACTAATTTGTAATTTGTAAAATGGATATATTTTCATTCAGTTAACACATTTAATTATACATTCATACATGCTTGACCAAAGTCACGTGATTTTGGTGATAGCATCTTCTAGTGGAATGACATGAAGTGTGCTTGTGATGCATATTGCAAAAGATAAAATAAAAAAATTATATCGATGAAATCACAATTGCAATCTTCAGTTGACTGGATAAAAAAAAACAAAATTTCTCAAGCTATTCAACAACCATCATATTATTTTTATTATATATAGATCTCCTCATTAACACAATTTCTCAAGCTATTAAACAATCATCATATTATTTTTATTACATAGATCTCTTCTCATTACGTCTCTATTTCTGTAGACAATACAGTGGAATTCTTTATTATGTTTTCACTGTAGTTCTTTTTACTAGTCTCGTTAGAATAAAAGGACATTCAAATATAATTACTTATAATTATCTCAAATTATCAATATAACAAATACCTATCTAATTGTTTAATCATATAATTCAGCCACATGTTAAAGAAGATCATCTTGCTCATAATTGGTTCTTATTTATACGGAATATTCCTGTATTTGGATTTCTCTTGTACACAAGTCCACCAATTGAGTCTGCAAGTGGTCCATATTGGTTCATGGAGCCATTGTCTTTGTAAGATTCATGAATTATGCATTTTATTTGAGGTGCGCTTGTTAAATCCAGTGAGATATGCCTTCCATTTTGATCACACAATGCCAGGGAAAAGTAAACCAAATAATCAAACTTTCTAATTTGAATTTTAAATATTTATATTTATTTTAATAAAAATATTAATTTTTACTTTTAATATTATTAATTTGTTATTTATGTAATGTTATTTTATATTTCATTTTATTTATTTGTTTGTTTATTTATTTATTTATTAATCTTTATTTTATTTTATTTTATTTTCTATTTATTTATTTATTTTATTCTTGTTTTTGTAATTAAGAATTTAATTTTTATTTTATTTTATTTTATTTTATTTATTTATTTATTTTGATCTATTTTATTTTTAATTTTAATTATATCTTTATTTTATTTTATTTCTATTTATTTATTTATTTAATTAATTTTTATTTTTATTTTTCTTATTTTTTTATTGGTTTTGAAATCTTTTCTTATCGTAGCATGTAATTATTAAAAATAAAATAAATATATAAATTCAAACTTTAAATATTGTTTAATTACTTTTAACATTTAATTTATTCGATAATAATAAAAACAATTGAATATCCTTTGAATAATGCACAGAGGCTATCTCTCTCTTTTATAAAATGCTCGAATATTAATAGAAATCCTCCCCTTGTAAACTGTATTAAAAGGCAATATCCTCTCATTATATTTTGATGTTCGAACTTCTTAGACCATAACCCCAAGCAATAACAAGTATACACCCTCCCGAAAGGCTACATTCCATTGCTATGTTACCAGAGACGGCATGATAGTGAGTTCGGTTGATTTCAGCCCCTGGAGGCCATTTATTCTTCTTCCTCTGTTCTCCTAGGAGGAGTTGGAGAAGAATTAACTCAACATCTACCTGTCTTGCCCCCCTTACATCATTGGGAGGTTTCCTTTCGGCGTTCCTTTGCACCTCCGTGCAATTGCTAGTTATATTTTTATTAACTAATAAAATTTCAAATATTATCTATTTTATATATTTATATTAATAAAAACAAGTTGATATATTCTCATGATCTGTTGTGCCTATATAATTTCAAATATTATATTTAAATCTATGTTATATTGTTCAAAATTACTTAATATAATTATAAATTTACAATACAAATTATTAAAAAGAAAACAAAACTATAATATAATTATAAATTTACAATACAAATTATTAAAAAAAATATATATATAATACAATTATAAATTTACAATACAAATTATTAAAAAAAACAAAACAAAACCATATATAAATTTATAAAGTAAGAAAATACAATTATAAATTTACAACACAAATTATTAAAAAAAACAAAAGTATATATTAGTTTATAAAGTAAGAAAATGTAAATTTATAGAGAAAAAATATCCCTCTATCAAGTACATTTGTTAATAATTTTTTAATTGAGAAAGCTTGCCTAAGCAGCTCTCCGGCATACACGTTTTCCAATGTCATTTTACAAATACAAATAATACGCTACATCATACACAACTTTTGAAGTGGGGGATTATTCATACACATTACGACGTATCGATGAATTAATTGTTTTCCATCGAATTAATAATACATAAAAATCTCGAAGCATCCACTCTGAAATTTGAACACTGTTTTCAATGTGACGCTGCCCATTCAAGACAATCCGTCGTATGCCTGGAGTGACGTTTCGCCTTCCCCTGCCTCCCCTTCTTCCTCCCTCGCCCAATCCCATCTTTGGGCATCGTTCTTCTTTCTTCAGTTCCTTTATGCTCTTTACACTCTGTTACAGATGTCGATTTAACCAGATCATCGAGTGCAGAAATAACTGCATTCAAAGCTTTCAGAGGGTCGCCCAAATGGGATATGAGGATTTCAGAGATTTCTGCAGGAGTCATTTGGGCTCCAATCTCCCTCATGCTCTCCTCCACAGCAGAAAAAAGTGGATGGTCTTCAATCTACAAATAATTGAATGCAAGAGATTTGAATGCAGGAAAATTGCAGAAAGAGAGGAGTATGTGCATGTCCATTCTACCAGATCTTAAAAGAGCAGGGTCAAGCTTATCCTTGTGGTTTGTTGTGAAGATGATAATTCTTTCCTCCCCGCAGCACGACCATAATCCGTCCGTGAAGTTAAGGAGTCCGGAAAGAGTTACTCAGCTTTCACTTTTATGTTCATCGAGATTCGGAGGCTGGGAAAGGTCGGGCGCGCAGTCAATATCCTCAATAACAATGATGGATCCGCTACTGATTTGCAGGAGCAGCAAACGAAGCTCGGAGTTGTCGAAAACCTTTGTGAGCTCCAGCTCGTACACATTGTACTTCATATAGTTAGATATGGAGGCCACAAGACTAGATTTCCCTGTTCCAGGGGTCCGTACAAAAGGTACCCTCGCTTCCAAGCACGGCCCACTCTGTTATGTAACTCCTTTCCTTTCTTGAAGCAATCGAGATCCTTTATGATCTTCTCCTTCGTCGTGGGATCGAGGGCCAGAGAATCGAAAGTGGATGGATGGTTGAACGGAACACCAGTCCACCCATCCCCATATCGGGCCTCTCCATTATTGGTATAGATGGTTATGCCCATGTTCTGTTTCTTGATTTCAGCTGCACATTTTGCAATATGGTCAAAATACGCTGACAGAAAATGCTCGTTTGACTTCGCCATTTTCGAGGAAAACCAGCGCCTATCGATAGGATCTTCGGTACCAAGAAGTTGAGCGTGGTGAGACCACGACATTGTGGCTCCTTTGAAGGATTCCTGTAGCACCTCATCCGAAGCCGGACCAAACTTCACACTCCACGATTCCTCTGCGCGAAATACAGTTAGTCTCCGGGCGCCCTTAATGGCGTCGAGGCTGGCTAAGTAGAGTTCCACTTCCTCGTACACCTTGTTTGGGTGGACTCCATCACTCCCTTTGAACTGTGGAATTTCAAGTTCGTAATTTGTATTGAAACGATCCTGAAACTGTACCAACCATCGATTCAGAAACTGGAGCAACTGTGTAGGAAGGAAGTTTTGGAAGAGAGTGAAGAGACCAATCAAAGACCAAATTTGGGCAATCACCTTCTCCGTCCTCACGAGGATTTCCCTTGCATTTGATGTAATATTGTGATGGGGTGAAAGAACCTTTTATATCGATCCCCATATTCCTGTAACCTGTTTGACAGAATCAGCGAATCACCGCTTGCTTCGGTCAACAAGTTTCACGCGGTTTGAGTTGGTGGCTTGGTCAAGAAGTTTCCTCGCCTCCTTCATGGTTGTGGCTTCCCCAACACGTATCTTTTTGGTGAACACGGTACAATTTTTAAATTTGATTAACATTAATATAATTATGGTTTGTTTTATGGTCTGTTTTAATTGTGATTTCTTGGGTTTTCAAGGATTTAGTTGATTCCTAGATTGGTGTGTGGTTGAGATATTCTCTCAACTAAATGATTGTGTTCAAGTTTCCTATTTTAAGACAACATTTTATATATAAACATAATATTTTTTTATCAATGTAATGTGTTTTCTTCACTTTTAAATTGCTATCAAACCCAGTATAGTCCTGACTCCCTCACTAGAGGGCCCACGTAAATCATGCACAGAATAAATAAATATATATATATATTTTTTGAGACCATTGTGAGGGTATCGTTTTTGCCACTATTGTGAGACTCATATTTGTTGTTGGAACGTATGAGGAGGTCGAGTCTGCCGACTGCAGAGGACGACTTGTAATTGTTGATGGGTATGTCAAAGTTACTTGACTGCGCTATCGATATGATTTGTAGCAATGGCACCAACTGGTGAAAGAAGAGTTGGGCTATGTGTGACCATTGGAGGAGGCCGAACCTTTGCAATTGGAGAGGCAGAAAATCTGGTGTAACCTCTCTTTGCTTGAATAAGCATAGTGGAACAATTTGCGATTGATGACTATTGTTCGAGTTGGTGTCTGGAATTTTGGTAGCGTGGGGGTGGTTGAATTCACATGGAGATTGTTGGAAAGACAAAAGAGTAAATACACAAATTACACAAATATTTCACACACAATAAGACACGAACTACGAGTCTTCTATTCATCACACAAACTCCAGTCACTCTAAATACAATGAACCCGGGAAGGGTATTTATCCTGACTGGCTTGACATGCACACACTTACCAAACTCATCTATCACATAACTTCGACATACTCAATTCTCACTTAACTGACTCTCTAACTCACTTACCAAATTCATCTATCACACAACTCGACTTACTCAACTCTTACTTAACTAACTGTCTAACTCTTAATGCAGGAGTTAATTAGATAGTTTAACACTCCCCCTTAATTACAACCGCTAAACTAAAACATAACTCATGACAACTCAAACATGCATGCTGGTCTATGTCTCAGCTAGGCTTACAACAACCAAGTTTCTTTTGTGAAACTCAAACACATATTTTGCTAATGCCTTTGTAAATATATCACCCAGTTGATCAATAGATTTAAAAGACTTCGAGTAAATTCCATTGCTCACAAGGTCTCTAATAAAGTGATATCTATTATCAATATTATTTCTCGTTTGATGAAACACGATATTCTTGGATAGTGTAATCGTTGAGGTGTTGTCACAATATATTGTTGTTGATCCTTGTTGTTTCTGCTTGATTCCATTCAATACTCTTCTTAACCATACTCTTGACATGTTGTTGATGTTGCTGCTACATATTCTGCTTCTGCTAATGATAGTGTCACAATGGGCTGCTTCTTAGATGCCCATGAAATCACACCTGAACCAAGATAAAACACATAACCGGAAAGTGTTCTTCCTATCATCCAAACTACCTACAAAATCTCAAATCTTTCTTTTCTATACTTGCATACATTATGCCACAATCTCTAGTTCCTCCTATGTATCTTCGAATTATTTTTCCTGCACTCCAATGTGTGCCTTTTGGAGTCTCCATAAATCTGGAAATCAAACTCACTCCTTGCATAATATCTGGTATTGTAGCCGTGAGATACATGAGGCTGCCAACCAATCTTGTGAATAGATTTGGATTGACACTAATCTGATCCTTCATCATCCTTACTTAAATTTCTACTTGTTGCAAATCGTGTAGGTACAGGTTTACAATTATCCATCTTGAATCTTTTTGGCAAATCTCTGGCATATTTATTTTGGCAAATAAAATTTCATTTTTTTAGATTGTTCAACTTCTATGCCAAGATAATATTTCACAAGACCAAGATACATCATCTCAAGTTCTTTCATCATGGTTGCTTTAAATTCATCTAACTCAAGATCACTTGTAAAAATCATGTCATCAACATATAAGAAAACAATCAAAATTTGTCCATGATCATTTACCTTTGTGTACAAGGTAGGCTCAATGTTGCTTCTGCAAAATCCATTCTTAATCATGTAACTATCGATTCTACTATACCATGCTCTAGGTGCTTGCTTCAGTCCATAGAGTGCTTTCTTCAACCTGTAAACTGTATCTTCTTTACCTACATCTTCATAACCTGGAGGCTGCTACACATAAATTTCTTCTTCTAGAATTCCATTCAAGAAGGTTGATTTGACATCCATCTGATATAATTTCCACTTGTTCTGAGATGGTGTGGCTAGAATTGCTCTTGCAGTATCTAATCTGGCTACTGGAGAAAAATTTTCCCCAAAGTCTATTCTCAATTGCTACGAGAATCCTTTGCTACAAGTCTTGCTTTAAATCTGTCAATTTCACCTTTCTCATTCAGCTTAGTCTTGTACACCCACTTCACACCAATGAGGTTTTTATTCTTTGGAAAATTAACCAAATCCCATGTATCATTCTTTTCAATAGAATCAATCTCTTCATCCATGGCTTGCACCCAATTTTCAGTTATGATTGCTTCATCAAACGAAGAAGGTTGGAATGACAACAATGCAAAATTTGAACTAACATCCAAATCATCATAAATATCTTTCAAACTTCTCATATTTCTCTTACCATTGCTTGATTCATCACCTAGTTGGTTGCTGGGAGAACTCTAATATGTTCATCTGCATGACGATCCATGTTGCTCTGAAAATCTTGGAGTCCTTCCTAGTGTGAATCTAGTTGGTGTCTGCTCTTTGAATTCTTGTTGCTCCTTTTCTACTACATCATCCTCTTCCATCAATGGTGCTTGTGCATCGATTGTTTTGTCTACAATCCCATTACATGCATATTTTTCTTTGAACACAACATCTCTGCTAATTATTGTCTTCCTGGTGACAGTGTTATACAATATATAAGCTTTTGACTGCTCACGATAATGAGTAAATATGCATTTTTCGTTTTGATCATCCAATTTTCCTCTTATCTACTTAGGCACATGTGCATAGGCTACAGATCCAAAAACTCTAAGATGATATACACCGCATGACATACCTGACCATACTTCTTCTGGAATTTTGTTCATCACACTCTTTATAGGTGATTTGTTTATGACATAAACATCACATGCAACTGTTTATGCCCAATACTCATTAGACAAGTTTCTTGCTTTCAACGTGCTCCTTGTCATGTTCATAATTGTTCTATTCCTTTTCTCTGCTACACCATTCTGTTGCGGTGTGTAGCTAGTTGTAAATTGTCTTATGATTCCATGTTGTGTGCAGTACTCATGGAATGCTTTCGAATCTATTCTCCACCATGATCTGATCTCAATACCTTGATTTTTCGATCACTTTGGTTATTTGCTAAGGCTTTGAATTCTTTGAAATTTGCAAAATTTTCAGACTTTTACTTCAATAAGTAAACCCAAGTCTTCCTCCTACATTCATCAATAAAAGTAATAAAGTAACAACTTCCAACAATCGACTGTGTCCTCATAGGTCCACACACTTCTGTAGCACTAACTCAAGTGGTTTCTTTGCTCTGTATGAAACTCCCTTCGGAATTCACTGTGTTTATTTCCCAAGATGCAACACTCACAAGTACTAGCAGGTTCTTTGATGGGAGGTAATCCTCTGACCATCTATTTCTGCTACTACAATATTAAACCAGAAAAGTGCAAGTGTCCAAACCGAAAGTTCCATAACCAACAATCATTTGAACATGAAACTGTAAAACAACTGACCTAGTCCTTGTGATTCATAATTAGAGGAAATAATATGTTCCTCGTCATCTGCACCTTTTCTATCAATTTCTTGCTTGGGGTTTATCATAAATAACAGACTCTTTCTCCTAAAATATAACTTTCTATCCTTTTTTCGTCAATTAACCAACACTTATCAAATTATGTTTGAGATCGAGAACATAATATACCTTTGAGATTGTCTTTGGCTCTCCCTGCTTGGTCAGAATGTTGACCACTCCTTTTCCATCTACATCCACAGTCTTTTCATTCCCCAACTTTACCTTTGTCTTCACAGATTGATCAAGATTTGCAACAAAATTCTTGTTTCCTGTCATGTGGTTGTTGCAACCACTACCTAATAGCCACACCTTATCAGACGGTTCATGCATGTTTTTGCATGATAGGAACATGGAGTTAGTATTCTCTATACTAACATTAGCTCTCTGGTTTCCTTGATGAGCTATATTCTTCCTGCAAACATGAGCATAGTGACCAAATTTTTTGTAATAATAACATCTCACCTTTTATTTGTCTAATATTTGATTATCGTTGAAACTTCAGCTACTGCTACTTCCAATTTCATGTTCATGCTCTTCTCGGCCATCTCTTTTACCACCATATCTTCTGCCTCAACATCTTGAAATAGAAACTTGACTTTTGAAAGAAATTTCTAAATTGGAATCCTTATTTTTGTATATCCTTGCCTCATGTGATAAAAGTGATCCCATCAACTCATTAGCTGTTAGTTTTACCAAATCTTTGGCTTCTTCTATGGTTGCTACCACAACATCAAACTTGGTAGACAAAGATCTAAAGACCTTCTCAATAATTGTTCTATCTTTAATTTCTTCACCATAAATTTTTAACTAATTTACTACAAACATGACCTAATTCATGAAAGAATCGATGTCCTTTGTCTCCTTCATCCGCAGACTTTCAAAATCTCTCCTAGTATTATGTAATTTAACAATATTGATTTTTTCCATACCTTGATAGCTTATCGCCAAAGTTTCTCATGCTTCCTTTGTTGAGGGCGTGATCATAATATTCTGGAACATTGTTCGGTCTACTCCCTACTGGATAAGAAGCAACACTTGTGCATTCTTCCTTTTGTCTTTCTTCCATTGTTCCCTCTTTGCATTATTGAGTGCTCATTCTTCTATGTCATTCTGAGGTTCTGCAAACCCAAACTTGACATGATCCCAAACATCATGCGCTTTTAACATGGTCTCCATTTTAGTGGCCCACACATCATAATCTTTCCCTATGAAAGAAGGAAGTTGTGGCTGGAAACTGCTTGTTGCCATCTTTCTTCGAGAAAAATTGACTTCTCTTATGAAACCCTAAGTTTCTTCTTCTGTAAGCTTTGAAAAGCTCCAAAAAATAACGCTTATAACAAAACCCTAATTTTTATTTTTATGAAAAAAATATTTTATAAAAAATATTTTATATAAAAATAATCTCTTATAATAAACTCCTTTTTAAAAACCTTATTATAAAACTCCACTTATAAAAACTTTTAAGTATTTTCAAAATCCATTTTGAAAAAACATTTCTTTAAAATCTAACCAAGAGAAAGCAGGACCCTCTTCATGAGCCATATCTGACCAAGAGAGAGTAGGACCTCTATAAAATACAAATTCCTCAGAATCAATGGTTTGGAATTCTAGTTCTTGAATAGGGTTAATACATAACTCCTCTTCAAGCGAAGCAATAAAGGATTTCCCAGCAGAATATTCTGTTATAGAAGTATTGACTTGTTTGTAATTAACAACCAAACTCTCTTCAGGACTACAGACCTCTTGTTCACATTCTCCTTCTTTTGTTTCCTTGTTTCTTGCAGACCTCCTTGTTCTAGCCAGTGTATTAGTGAATGAAGTGGTGCTCACACCACCACAAAAAATAATTTAAAATATTGGACCCTATTCATCTATTATACAAACAAATTCAAAAAATTTACTTACGACACAAGCAGGACATGGCTTTGGTGAAATTCATATCTCTGTAGGTGCATAGGCCTTACCCCACGTCTTACCACTTCGACTCCCCAAATTCTGCAAAAATATCAAACAACAAAAAATTCATAAAAACACTTTCAGTATCATCCCTTAGCACCTCCCACACAACAACGCCAAAATGTTGAGTCAAATTATAGGCTTATTATTTTTCAATCATAAATTGTCAACCCAGGGCAGGTAGGCTTATGAGATGTTGTGCAAAATATATGTAGGCTTCATACTTCAAGTGTTTACTCATCAAAGCAGTCAATCACTCATCAAACTAATGCCTCTTTTTTGAATCTACAATTTGGAGCAAAGGCTATGGAGTGGATCTAGACAACCCTCTACAACTCTTGGTCTTGCTAATGTGATAATAAAATATAGGTGATCAAACTTTCAGCAATAAAGAAATCAACTTGACAATACAAATCAAAATTGATCAAATGAAATCCACACATTTAACACAAAAACTGAATCATTTAATCAATTGATAATTGTTGCTCAAAACTTTAGAAAGAGTACATTAGCTACATGAAAGAATTATTACTGCATAACAGAAATTGAAATGCACACACACACAACTAAGGGAGTTGTGAATGAAGGGGGGCCTCCCTCACTCACAACCCCTACAAGATTAAAGAGGCTTGCTCAGTAGAGTAGAAAGAACATAAAATATTGTATTAATCTGGGAATACCAAGTACAATCTGATATGTGCTATCAGCAAATCCCAACCCAACCAACTCCTTACATCATAAAAAACAATCAAATTTATGTAAGTTTGAAAGCCCATATTTGGCTCGAATGAGGAAAATGCTAATATGAGCTAGGATATATCAATACAGGTACAATATCATCAAAATTATCTAAGCTGGGTCTAATCCATGACTGAAAGCATGTATTAGACAATTTTTGTTACAAGGCTGAAGTTACTCCTCATGCGGCCAACAAGAAGAGGTCTGCAAATATGGGTAGTTTCGAAGGAGAATTTTGCACGACCAATAGGACATCATTGATGTACAATGAATTCCCCACAAAACCCATGTTATCATTTGATTTTGTAGCGAGTGGAATATATCTAACGTATAATTCTGTTGCAGGAAATCGGAGCGGCTACAGGAAATCCACTACAGGATTCTTAGAGCATCTGCAGGAAATCCAGCCGCACGAGCTGTCTTCAGGAATTTCGGGGTTTTTTCGGATCAAAGAAAATTTGCATAGGGTTCTTAGATTAGTTTTCATGATAATCTCAATAAGGAAACATCTAGTTAATGAATACTTAAGATTAAAGGTGAAAATTATACTTTTTATGTTAATTTGCATACCTCAAGCCTATAGTACCCCTTTTGTCCAAAACCTAAATAAGATTACCAAAATAAGAATATTAGGGTTTAAGGAGAGGTCAAAATGGGAGTGATAAGGACTAATAAAGGTGTCAAAATTACAAAAATGGGGACTCAACAGTAATTAGTTAACTCAATTATTTGAGTTAAAATCAGTTTAACTAGTTCTAATTGAGAGATGAGCTAGTGATATGTCCAATGAATTAAATATGGTTTAATTCACAATTAGTTGTCAATAAGTTACCTCATAATTCACTATAAATAGTTGTTGCATTTTAGTTTTAAGGAAGGCCCGGTTGAGATTGGGGTTAAAGGGAAGATAACTATCACTTGTATACTTAGAAAATTATACAGGTCACGCATGAGGTCATCGGGAAGCCTTGAAGGTATTGTGCAATAATTAATTCATAATTTCCTAATTAATAGGGTCTCAATTAGCACAAGAATGTGTAAGCAAGGCTGGCCAGGTAGAGGCAAGAAAGAGGTCAAATATTGGACCAAACTTGCTTAGATCAGTGCCATATTCGAGCACGATCAGAGTGAGATAGTCAGCAGAGTGCAGAGGTTTCTCAATGAGTGAAATAGAATTGTATTGTTTTATGATATTGAATTTATGCAATATAAAAATAGCGGGGTTTTGAGTAGTTTCTTTCTCTAGATACATATTTTTTTGTGTGATTGATAATTTCTTTTTCTTACTTGTTATGTGGTTGTGTGATTGAATTTGGTTTCTGTAAGGACAAAGGTGTTGTCAATATAGGATAAGTGGGCCCTATTGTTCTAATCAGTGGTAACGTAGACATGATACAAGATACTCTCACCATGGACGGTGATGAGGGACCCATATACCCCATGGTAGACTCATTGCTCTCACTTTACATAGGATGAGAGAATAAGGAAAATCATTTATAAAACAAAAAGTCCCAGTTGCACAGGTACCTGGACAAAAGTTTTGGTCAAAGGTGGGTTGATGTTTCATGGTGGAATTTTGTCGATAACCTTAATAATAACTAATTATTCCCCATAAAGAACCAATATTATCCTTTTCAACCCTAGTTTTTTCTAAGTCCTCCATTACTAGAGCTATTTATATTGAAAATGGTGAATATTTTGGTCTACCTTGGTGAATATATTTTATTGTTTAACTTAACTAATTCAGAAACCCCTATCATGGTCGAGTAGAATCGAACCAAAAAACACATGCTAATAAATTTATGGAGTCAAGTGCACAAAAAAGGAGATCAAAGGGATATTCCTACAACTGAAGCTTACTTGATCAGGGCCCATGTTGACTATGAAGATATGGTTGCGAAAGATACGTTGGCCTTTTTCTTAATGAATCTTACACATGGAACCAAGTACCCTTATCAGTCATGGGGTACCGCCGAGGAGAATAGAGAGATTTCTAATCAGCAGCATCTAGGGGAACAATAATAAATTAGGTCTACAGAGAAGGGAAGGGTATCTATACCTAGAACCTCCAGATGGATTTATTAGAGTGAGTTTTATGCTCCTCAAGGTGATCCCTAGGTAATACATGAAGAAAAAAACCACCAAGCCAATAAAGTAGGGTATATCATTTTGTTGGCCTCGATGTGACCTTGTGATTGAAACTTGTGTGAGAACATATTCCTAGGAAACATGCCAATGCAAATGGATTTCCAATCCCTAACTCAAGTTTATATTTTTCATTTTTGTAGCCTTGGATAATTAACCTCACCACCTACTCTAACACCCTAATCCCTAAGCTAGTGTTGGTTTTCTACCAAATAAAACGAAAAATTTTGAATATTTTTTATTAAGTGTAGATTTTATTAACTATTATTTAATCAAGGGTAATGGAATGTAACTTATATGATATGTAGTGACTCATGACCCAATATTAATGCAAGCTACATGAAATGGAATTTTTCACTTTTTCTTTCGATCAAAGCTAACTAAAGAAGGGAATTGAGTATTTTTACTTTAAAAAAAATAAAAACAACCTCACACACTCTCAATATTCTCTCCTAAAAATCACTATATTGATAAAAGTTATCTTTCAAAAAATAAAGCTAAGAGATAGCCCTGAGGATTAGCTCAATCACTCGAGTCCCCACCATTAATGCACCTTTACTATTGAGAGGTCACATGTTCAATTATCTTGACACTCTCAGGGCCAGGATCTGTGGCTGAGCTGACAAGAAGTGATCCCTTCGAGTAAATATTCATGGTACAAATATTTTATTCTTGTAGTGGTCACCAATAGCTGGGGTCCATGAAACACACATAAAAAATAACCAAACTAAGAGAACCAAGATTTAAAAGGGTCAAAACATGGCTTTTCAAAATAGAATCACAAATGGAATAGTTTCTCACACAGAAAAACAAAAATAGGAGTCAAAATTAAGTTTTAGATATTTATTTCAATGCAAACAGTTAAAACCACATAGCCATAATGATCTACAAAGGAAAAAAACAAACCATAATCAAAGGACAATACTTGAGAGGATTGAAAGAAAAAAAAAAAAAAAAATCTTACCAAAAATTTCAATTAGATAAAAAATACTCAATCATACCCATCAAATGCATATTTTCATGACCAAAACAGAAAGAAAAATAAAATGGTAATGGAAGAAACCAGAATGGGAAAATACTGTTGAACCCTTAGTTAAACTAAGAGGGGGGGGGGGGTGTGAATCAGTGTAACACATTCATCATCTTTTAAAACTTTTTATTAAAACTTATTTACACCTTCATTTCATGTCCAACTTAATATGTGAGTAATCTCAGAATATGAGCAGCAAGTATTAATATAATATAATAGTAGACTTAATATGAGAGCAGCAGGTATTAATCTGAAGATATAAATCATATCAACACATAAATATCATGCACAGAGACACCAAATATAAGTGGAAACCCATAAAGGGAGAAAACAACATCTTATTATTGTTGTGATGCAAAGGCAAGCTCCAACTCCCTCTCACCACTATTTTTCTGCAGGCACCAACCTACAGGAGGATCCAACCTCAATTCTGCAAGCTACAACTTCCAAGGAAGCACCAACTCCCTTCAATTTTCTGCAGGCACCAACCTACACGAGGCTCCAACCTCAGTCAGCTACCACTGACAGCTATCAAGCTGCAACTTGATAAGGAAGCTCCAACTTCCTCAATTTATCAAACTGAATGTTTTATGATTTACCTCAGATATCAACTTTGTTCTGTAGCATCTCCTTCTGCTCTTCTTTTCTTAATCTTCTCTTCCTCACTCTTCTATACTCTGCCTTCTCTATATTTTCTCTCTCTCACCTCTTTTTGTATATCAAGATGATATTATTTATAAGGATTTTCTTGTGATTGTTAGCATTCCTCAATGAATTTGGAATGGACAGCCATGCCTCTTCGCTTTCTTCCTTTTCATTTCTTTCACTCGCTCATTCAAAAAATATAACAACATGCATTAATTTCAATATTACAGTGGGAGCTTTGTTTTTCCTCCGGAGACTTGCCAATGCATCTAAGCAATGTACGTTAAAATATTCACATTTAATTGCGTGGAAGCTCCAGCTCACTCATACGGCCTTTTGGATCAACGCATTTGTCTTTTCTTTGGTGTCGTGTTTGTCCCTTTCTCTCCCTCTGTATGCCTTTGTTTATGGGTGCTGCGTAACTCCTGGAATTTATGTTGTATTTTTTTTTTTTTTTTTTTAATATCGGTAACATATATATATATATGGCTGCTATTGTAATTACGGACAAATTCCAACACTCTATACATAGCAAGTGTCTTGTTGATGTGGCGAGTTCCGCAAGCGGAACATACATACATCACGGCCTTTGTTTTATGGCCCGATGCGATTGCACACATCACAATCGTTTTACATTAACAATCGCCCTCCACCTTAAGCTGAGGCCCATGGGTCCACATACCACGCGACATATTTCAATACAGTCGTAACAATCGTTTTATATATCTAACAACGCCCCTTTTTAATATAACTGCTGGGTAGTTTCAACCAACGCGTATCATATCCATGGTCCTTTTATAATACAACGCTTTAATAATGTCGCCCTCTCTTCAATGTATTATGATAATTAAACTCCTTTCTTTGCACTTTAATGTATATGAACCCTTTCTTATGTAACTTCCGGTGATATAATAATAGACCTATTTAACATAGGAAACAACCTTTCGGGCCCACTTGCCGATCTTTGACTATCCACCGATGCGATGAGCTGCCTCCGATTCTATGCGATGCGATGACTCCTTCTCTGATGTGATGAAACTCCTTGCAAATGTTTCCGATTGCGATTAATATCAATCATGACTTCCATTGAGTTGCTCCGATGCGATGTATCAGTCCGCTGCCACACTTTCACTCACTGCGATTGAACACTGCCGTGCGATTGAAATAGTAACTCAAACATATAAGTACGCTTACTCAGCCATCGAGTCGAAACTCAATATGATGCAATCCTTTATTGTCATGCTCTGATGCGATTAGGCCAGACTTCAAATACTTGTTACTCATGGTTTATAAGCCCATCGGGTCCAGGCTTCAATCGCAATCGCAACCCTTTGTAGCATGTTCCGATATTCCACCTTTTTTCGATGCGATCAGTCACTGTTCACCGGAACTCAAGGTATATATAAATTGTAGTTTATATACCCATCGGGTCTGGACTTCATCGCAATCGCAATTTTCTGTTTATATGTTCCGCTGCCCTTATAATCTCCGATGCGATTGGGAAAGGGTCCCACCTTATGATACTTTGATTCTTTGATCATAAAGCGCTCCATATGAATTAATATATATAAACTTTAGACCTTTGTGAAATATGTAATGCGCTGCATATATATGTATTGTGCTGCATATATATATATATATATGCTTTTATGTTCCAGCTTTAGAGTATCCTCCAGCGGGGTAGGCGATTCTCGGAATTTATTTATATATATATATATATAACGCCCGGCTGGGTAATGATTTCCGGAATAAGGTTTTATATATACATACATTGCCGCTTGGGTTATGATTCTCGGAATTATATATATGTATCACCACTTTAGGGTAATGATTCTCGGAATAAGGTTTGTATATATATATATATATATATATATATATATATATATATATATATATATATATATATATATATATACGTACGCTTGGGTTATACAATTCCGAATTTTATTTTATGTATCCTCCGGGGTAGCGATTCTCGGAATTTTCTTCTGCGCATACGCGCTCCTCAAACTCTACCTGCGCCTCTTGCCCAAATCAACCCCTCTACCTCTGCCTCTGCCTCTGATATAACGGCTTTGCCTCTATATTCTTTTCCTCTGCTTCTGCCTTAGCTGCTACTGCTACTCGACCTCTGCCTCTACCTTCGCTGTACGTATTACCTACTACTGTTATTTGCCTATCTTTGCATTTGTTTCCTTCTTTGTCTGTCTCTGTCTTTGTTGCCTCCATTGCCATCAATGAAAATATTTCCAACAGTCTCCCCCTTTGGCATTGATGGCAATACACTTCCTCTGTGGCAATACATTTTCTCTATTTACCTGCTCTTCCTCCTGTTGCTTGCTCTTCCTCCCCCTTTGACATCAATGGCAAGGGGTTTGAATTCTTAGTGTAGCTTCTATTCTTTGATTTTGTGATTTTATTATTTTTCAATATTTCATGCATTTTCTTTCTCTGGAATTTTCTGACTTTGGACGTTGTCGCTTCAACCTTTGGATTAAATTTACATCAGGTTCACCACTCTTCCATGTTCAGTTCATGTCGGGTTCACCACTCTTCTGTTGTGCCACTGATCCTTTTGCCTTTTTATTGATTCTTTTAAGTTGAATGTATTCTTTCCATAATCCTTTTAATCCTGAGGACCTGTTTTCATGCTTCCCTTGCTGGTTGATCTCCCCCTAAGAATGATATTCTCGTTTCTGTTCTCCCCCTGAAACTGTGCTTTCTCTTCATATTAGAGAGTAGCATCTACAGATACTACCCCTAGTCTGTCTCTCAAATATACAAATGGTTCTCTAGCAAGAGGTTTGGTAAATATGTCTGCTTTTTGTTCTTTTGTTGGCACATACTCCAGTTTTACTATCTTCTGAGCCACTTGTTCTCGAAGAAAATGATACTTGATTGGGATATGTTTAGTTTTAGAGTGAAGCACAGGGTTTTTAGATATACTTATAGCACTTGTATTATCACATTTGATTGAAATAGGTTCATCAATGCTTACCTTCATGTCTTGAAGAGTTTGCTTCATCCACATGACTTGTGTACAACATGTTGCTGTTGCTATATATTCTGCTTCTACTGTAGATAGAGAGATAGATGTTTGTTTCTTGCTTAACCATGCCACCAAAATTTCTCCTAGATAGAAAGCACCTCTGCTTGTGCTTTTTCTTTCATCCACACAGCTGGCCCAATCTGCATCTGTGTATGTTGTCAAAGTAAAGCTTTTGCCTTTAGGATACCAAATTCCATACTGTGTTGTTCCTTGTAGATATCTAAATATTCTTTTGACTGCCAGAAGATGGTTTTGTTTAGGTGCTGCTTGATATCTAGCCACTAGTCCTACTGCTAGCATGATGCCTGGTCTTAATGTTGTCAGATACAATAGACTTCCTATCATGGATCTGTAGAGTTTTTGATCTATATCGGCAGACCCATCATCAGCACATAGCTTGCATCCTGTGATCATGGGAGTTGACACAGGTTTACAGTCCTCCATTTTGAACTTTTTCAACATTTCTTTCAAGTATTTTCCTTGTGAGATGAATGTTCCTGTGTTCTTTTGATGAATTTGAAGTCCTAAGTAGAAACTGAGCTCTCCAATCATAGACATCTCAAACTTTTTTTTCATCTCATCAGCAAACCCTTTTGCTAGTTCTTCTCTGTTGCTTCCAAACATAATTTCATCAACATATACCACAACAATCAGGAGTTCATTTTCATGGGCTTTTATGTATAGATTACTGTCTACTCCGCCTCTCTTAAAGCCTTGTTTTTGAAAATATTTATCTAGTCTTGAGTACCAAGCACGAGGAGCCTGTTTCAGTCCATATAGAGCCTTCTTCAGTCTGCACACATAGTCTTCTTTGTTTGTCAATGAGAAGCCTTCTAATTGTTCCATATAGACTTCTTCTTCTGAGTCTCCATTCAAAAATGCAGATTTTACATCCATTTGATATACTTTGAATTTTTGGTAGCAAGCCAAGGCCAGAAACATTTTGATGGCTTCCATTCTGGCTGTAGGGGCAAATGTATCATCGTAATCAAGTCCTTCGATTTGTGAATATCCTTTGCAGACCAGTCTAGCTTTATTCTTGATTACTTGTCCTTGCTCGTTCATTTTGTTTTTGAATACCCATTTTGAGCCTATGACATTTTTCTCAATGGGTCTAGGAACTAATTCCCAGGTATTGTTTTTCTCAATTTGGTCCAATTCTTCATTCATAGCATTTACCCAAGACTTGTCCTTGCTGGCATCTTCAAATTTCTTTGGCTCTATTTATGACAACATGGCTATGTATACCTCTTCAGTTTGTTCTGTTAGCTGCCTTCTTGTTTGGACCCCTACTCTCTTGTCTCCAATGATCTGATCTTCAGGATGGTTCTTCTGAGTATATCTTGAGGGAGCTTTAGAACTCAGCTCTGTATCTTCTGTTGTCTTGCTTGTTTCCTTATCATCTTGGTTTTCTTCTTCATGGTTTTCTGATGGACTGCAGCAGTCTGTATCTCTTGTATTGTTTGTAAGTTCTTCATCAAATCTCACATCAATGCTTTCTACTATTTTTCGAAGAGTCTTATTGTAGCACCTGTACCCTTTACTTTTGGATGCATATCCTAGAAATATCCCTTCATCTGCTCTTGCATCAAATTTCCCAAGATTTTCATCATTATTCTTTATGTAACACTTGCTTCGAAAGATTCTAAAATGTTTGATTGAAGTCGGTTTCCCATGCCATAGTTCATAGGGAGTATTGTCACTGCTTGGCCTTAAGTGAGCTTTATTAAGGATATGCACCACTGTGTGTACTGCTTCTGCCCAGAAGGTCTGAGCAATATTACTTTCATGCATCATGGCTCTGGCTATTTGTTGTACAGACCTGTTTTGTCTCTCTGCTACTCCATTTTGCTGAGGTGTTCCTGCAATAGTAAATTGTTGCTTTATTCCATGTTCATTGCATAGATCAGCAAAGTCATAATCTGTGAATTCACCTCCTCTGTCTGATCTGATGCATTTCAGCTTGCATCCTGTTTGATTTTTTGTTAATGCCTTGAATATCTTAAAATTTTCTAGAGCTTCTGATTTCTTCTTGAGAAATGCAACCCATGTCATTCTAGAGAAGTCATCTATTATCATGAAGTAGGATTCTCCAATTTGAGTTTTAGTTCTTGCAGGTCCGCACAGGTCCATGTGCACAAGTTGTAGAGGTCTTCTTGTTGATAACTCATCTTTGGCCTTGAATGATGTGTGAGTTTGTTTGCCTAATTGGCATGATTTGCATATAGTATTAGATGGCCTCTTTATTTCTGGCATGTCTCTGACAGCCTTCTTCTTGCTTAGTCTGATTATGTGATCGAAGTTGAGATGTCCCAACCTTTTATGCCATAACCATGACTCTTCTAGTTTGCTAAGATGACATGCTTCATCTTCCTCTTTCACAATGTAAACATTACTCTCTGTTCGAACTCCTTTGAGCAGAGTCTTACCTGTGGTGCTTGATCTGACTTCACAATCTTGTTCTCTAAAAATAACTTCACAGCCTTTGTCACACATCTGACTGACACTTAGTAAATTTTCTTTCAGCCCATCTACAAATAGTACATCTTGGGCCTTTCCTCTGCCATTGTCTATGTTGACTAAGCCTTTTCCCTTGATCTTACCTGATTTATCATTGCCAAAAGTAACATTGCCAGATTTCTTTTCATCAAGAGTTATAAACTTGCTTTTGTCTCCTGTCATGTGTTTAGAGCAGCCACTGTCTAAATACCATTAAATTTTCAAATCTTGAGCAGTTAGAGCCAAGTCACATTTATTCACCTTCTTTATCCACTAGAGGCACCCTTTTGTTTGGTATCTTTTGTGAGGTGATGAATTACTCCTCCTTGCATGGCAATATGCAGCAATGTGTCCCAGCTTGTGGTAGACATAACAGGTGGAATTCTTCATAGGAGGGAAAAATCTCCTTTGATGGTTTCCGAATTTGACATATTCAGAGACATATGTCCCTTTCTCTGTTGTCTTAGTATTTATTGCCTTATTTGTTATTAGAGGTTTCTTCTGATCTCTGTCTTCCTCATTACAGTTTTCTTCTTTTGTAGGAATTATTTGAGTTGCTTCATCATTCTTCTTTTCTTTTACAAAAATAATCCCTCTGTTTTCTTTTTCTTTTCTTTTACTTGATTCTCCTTCATAGCCTATTCTAGTTTTTATCATAGGAGATATTTGAGCAACCATAATTTCATTCAACTTACTAGAGCTTGTTGTTTGAGAAGAGCTTATAACCGCTTTCCTTTGAGCATTTTCTAGTTTCTTCCTGAGACATACTACTTCTTCTTCCAGCTTCTCTTGTTCTCGGGTTTTATCCTTGATTTGCTGAAGTAACATGTCTTCTATCTTCTTGGCTTCTTCAAGTTCTACCTTCAGTTGCATGAGGACTTATGAATTCTATTCTTCTCATACAAACTTGAGGAGAATGTCCTTTTTTTTTGCATTTCAGCTTGAGTATATCAATATCTTCTAGAGCACTTCTTAGCTCCCCCTCAAGGTCGACTTCACCTTCTTATTCTTCATCTTCTAGCAGGAGACCTTCAAGTTCTTATATAGCCATCAATAGAAATTCAAAGGTTTCATCTTCACTTGAGAGTTCATCTGGGTCTTCAAATGTACTGCTGTCTTGTTGAGCATAGAAGGATTTTCTGCTGAGCTTCTTTCCTTTCTGCCATTTCTTTGATGTCTTTTTCTCTGACTCTTGAACCTGATTCCTTACTTTCTTGTGAGGACACTTAGCAGCATAGTGTCCAACTCTTCCACAGTTAAAGCATTTGAAAGGAAGTTTACCTTTGTATTTACCTGAACCTCTATCCAATTTCTTGACAAATTTCGCTTCTTCTTCATCCGAACAAGAGCATATGTCTTCCTCTTCTTCTTTCTTCTTTTCTGTTTTAAAGGCTGCCTCTCTCATACTTGGCTTCTTCTGTGGGAGCCTCATCTCGTATGCTGTTAAATTTCCAAGTAGTTGGTTCATGGTCAAGGTCTCCCAATCAGTTGTTTCTTCTATTGCAGACACCTTGGGATTAAACCTGGATGGAAGAGATCTTAGAATATTTTTCACAATTATACTTTCTGGCATGGTTTCTCCAAGAGCTTTCATATTGTTAACAATTTCTGCAACTTTTAGGAAGAAATTGTCAATGTCTTCATCATCATTCATTTTTAAATTCTCAAACTAGGCTCTATAGACTTGAAGTTTGGCAGTTTTTACTTTCTTGTCTCCTTCATGGATGTTCTCCAGAGTATCCCACATCTCTTTGGCAGTGTCTTTGTGCATTACTTTGATAAACTCTGCTTCACACAATCCATTCAAGATAGCATTCATGGCTTTTGCGTTAGCTACAAAATCTTGTTTGGATTCTTTCTCTGAGTCAATTGACTTTGGGGCATATCCTAATTCCACAGCACCCCAAACTTCTATTCCTAGAGACATTATGTATGTCCTCATCCTGATTTTCCAAAAGGCATAATTTACACCTGTAAAGAAAGGGGCTTTATTGGTTGAGCATCCTTCTTTACTAGCCATTCTGAGAACCTAGAATCTCCTTTCAGTTGTTAAACTGGTACAAAGGAACCTTCTCTGATACCAATTGTTGAACCCTTAGTTAAACTGAGAGGGGGGGTGAATCAGTTTAACACATTCATCGTCTTTTAAAACTTTTTATTAAAACTTATTTACACCTTCATTCCATGTCCAGCTTAATATGTGAGTAATCTCAGAATATGAGCAGCGAGTATTAATATAATATAATAGTAGACTTAATATGAGAGCAGCAGGTATTAAGTAGAAGATATAAATCAGATCAACACATAAATATCATGCACAGAGACACCAGATATAAGTGGAAACCCATAAAGGGAGAAAACCACATCTTATTATTGTTGTGATGCAAAGGCAAGCTCCAACTCCCTCTCCCCACTGTTTTCTGCAGGCACCAACCTACAGGAGGCTCTATCCTCAATTCTGCAAGCTACAACTTGCAAGGAAGCACCAACTCCCTTCAATTTTCTACAGGCACCAACCTACAGGAGGCTCCAACCTCAGTCAGCTACAACTGACAGCTATCAAGCTGCAACTTGATAGGGAAGCTCCAACTTCCTCAATTTATCAAACTGAATGTTTGCTGATTTACCTCAGATATCAGCTCTGTTCTGTAGCATCTCTTTCTGCTCTTCTTTTCTTAATCTTCTCTTCCTCACTCTTCTATACTCTGCCTTTTCTATATTTGCTCTCTAACCTCATTTTGCATATCAAGATGATATTATTTATAAGGATTTTCTTGTGACTGTTAGCATTCCTCAATGAATTTGGAATGGACAGCCATGCCTCTTCGCTTTCTGCCTTTTCATTTCTTTCACTCGCTCATTCAAAAAATATAACAACATGCATTAATTTCAATATTACAGTGGGAGCTTTGTTTTTCCTCCGGAGACTTGCCAATGCATCACAAACAATATAAACCAATTAAAATATTACATTTAATTACAATGAGAGCTCCAGCTCACTCATACAGCCTTTTGGATCGCTGCACATTTGTCTTTTCTTTGACTGTGTTTGTCCCTTTCTCTCCTCTGTATGCCTTTCTGTTTATGGCTGCTGCGTAACTCCTGAATTTATGAACTGCATTTTTTTATTTTTATATCAGCGCTTTATATATATATATGAAACTGCTGACTGTAATTCTGGACAAATTCCAACGCTCTATACATAGCAAGTGTCTTGTTGATGTGGCGAGTTCCGCAAGCGGAACATACATACATCACGACCTTTGTTTTATGGCCCGATGCGATTGCACACATCGCAATCGTTTTACATTAACAATCGCCCTCCACCTTAAGCTAAGGCCCGTGGGTCCATAGGCCACGCGACATATTTCAATATAGTCGTAACAATCATTTTATATATCTAACAGCGCCCCTTTTTAATATAATTGCTGGGCAGTTTCAACCAACGCGTATCATATCCATGGTCCTTTTATAATACAGCGCTTTAATAATGTCGCCCTCTCTTCAATGTATTATGATAATTAAACTCCTTTCTTTGCACTTTAATGTATATGAACCCTTTCTTATGTAACTTCCAGCGATATAATAATAGACCTATTTAACATAGGAAACAACCTTTCGGGCCCACTTGCCGATCTTTGACTATCCGCCGATGCGATGAGCTGCCTCCAATTCGATGCGATGCGATGACTCCTTCTCCGATGCGATGAAACTCCTTGCAAATGTTTCCGATTGCGATTAATCACAATCGCGACTTCCATTGAGTTGCTCCGATGCGATGTATCACTCTTTGATTACTTCCGATTGCGATTAATCGCAATCGCAAATTGCATTGTCATGCTCCGCTACCACACTTTCACTCCGATGCGATTGACCAGTGCTAATGCGATTAGACCGTAACTCAAACATATAAAGTCATAACTTATAGACCCATCGGGTCCGGAACTCAATCGCAATCGCAATCCTTTATTGTCATGCTCCGATGCGATTAGGCCGGACTTCAAATACTTGTTACTCATGGTTTATAAGCCCATCTGGTTCGGGCTTCAATCGCAATCGCAACCCTTTGTAGCATGTTCCGATATTCCACATTTTTCCGATGCGATCAGTCACTGTTCACCGGAACTCAAGGTATATATAAATTGTAGTTTATATACCCATCGAGTCCGAACTTCATCGCAATCGCAATTTTCTGTATATATGTTCCACTGCCCTTATAATCTCCAATGCGATTGGGAAAGGGTCCCACCTTATGATACTTTGATTCTTTGATCATAAAGCGCTCCATATGAATTAATATATATAAACTTTGGACCTTTGTGAAATATGTAATGCGCTGCATATATATGTATTGTGCTGCATATATATATATATGCTTTTTTGTTCCAGCTTTAGAGTATCCTCCAGCGGGGTAGGCGATTCTCGGAATTTATTTTTATATATATATAACGCCCAGCTGGGTAATGATTCCCGGAATAAGGTTTTATATATACATACATTGCCGCTTGGGTTATGATTCCCGGAATTATATATATGTATCCTTCTCCTGGGGTAATGATTCTCGGAATAAGGTTTGTATATATATATATATATATATATATATATATATATATATATATATATATATACTTGCCTCTTGGGTTATACGATTCCCGAAATTGTGTTTATGTATCCTCCAGCTGGGGTAGCGATTCTCGGAATTATTTTTCTCTACCTCTGCTTGTGATAACGGCTCTGCCTCTGCCTCTGCTTGTGATAACGGCTCTGCCTTTGCCTTTGCCTCTGATATAACGGCTCTACCTCTACATTCTCTGCCTCTGCTTCTGCCTTAGCTACTACTGCTGCTCGACCTCTGCCTCTGCCTTCGCTGTACATATTACCTACTGCTGTTATTTGCCTATCTTTGTATCTGTTTCCTTCTTTGTCTATCTCTGTCTTTGCTGCCTCCATTGCCATCAATGACAATATTTCCAACAAAGACAACCCTAGAAAATATACCAAAACACCAAAACCATAGAAACATAATCTAAACGAATCAAATATAATGTATATATGAACCAATACAATAAATGGAAATTATCTCTGGAAGATAAGATGGAGATCCTAGCAAAAATCCCTTAGGAAAAACCCAGGTTCACTAGGTAGTCACACCCATCTTGTGATAAGAAAAAACCAAAGTTACAAGATTGTAGTATGCAGACTCCGACTATGTTTTTTATTCACTTTATAAACCATTGTTTGTTGTCACTATAAAATAATTCAAATTTAAAAATAAAATCTATCCTATATCAACTCAAATCCAAACCAAATTAGCCTAAAAAAGGCTTAGAACAAGTTTAAAAATAGAGAAAAAGACTCTACATAAATAAATAAAAACAAGATATAAGCCATGGAAGGAGAGGAAAAGCATTAGGGTTAGTATCCCAAATGAAGTCACCAATTTTGGTGCACTAAGAAATGTCTTGAAACAAGGAGTTTTTGCTCAATGTATTTTTCCCGAAATTCATCTGATGATGGGGAGATAAATGTGATGATTCAATAGACACAAATCAAACACATGCATATACTTTCAACTAAAATGAAAAATATTGCATACCTAAACCCTCATGGGTGGGTAAATATGGTTTTATTTGAAGTTGATGCCAGAGAACTTGCTTTCGTGCCAAGATATCACTCCTAACTACCCTGATCCAAATTCCTACACACAACAATTGACAAATAAAGAAATATTTTCCTTAGACAAAGGCAAGATTAACAACTATAACCATAATTAAAATAACATACATATTATAATCAAAACACGTTTCAAAGAAAACTTATCCATTTTTATTAAACACTCAAAATAAGTACAATATACCTTTTGTTAGTGTCATTATTTACATACTTCCACCAGGGATCAAAACACATTTGCATGTGCATCGTAGGTGTCCCATTCTAAATAATTTTTTCATCATTCCATTAGGTCATGACATAAAATTGTTCTACTGGTTGTTGTCCTTTTCAATAAAAATTTTATCCCTCAGAATATCATATTGGCTAACTCATTCTCATGTCTCCTTGAGCATAATAACACCTATGAAAATGCTCTATTCACTTGGAAGTCTTTCATTCAAAGGTCGGGTCAAAAAACAATCCCATTAGGTCATTAGGGTTTTGCATTTTTCAAGGTCATTCCTTCATTCAGATGAGGTCAGCATCTATATGAGAGGGACTAAATAAGATCATCATGATGCATTTTTTATACTTTCAAAGTTGTATTTTAGTTTCATGACTTTTATATCAAAATGTCATTTTGGTAGAAAAGTCAAATTTGTAATTTATTTCAATTTTTCCAAATGTAATTTTATGTTTTCAAATGTAATAATACAATATTAACGTTGTCAAAGTGAATTTATGTTCAGCCTAAGTGAGCAAGAGATCCAAACTCCATGTTGATCAACCTGCAGTGCCAAAGGTTAGAAAAGCAAAAAAGTATCAGTGTCAAAGAAGAAGAAAGGACATTAGAAAAGTGGGTAACTTGGATTAAAATTCAAATTTACTAAAGCTATAAAGCCCATTAAGAATTTTAAAACAAGTCATTGTTGCCATCTAGCCATCAAGAGTTTTCAACAAGAGAGAAATTTTAAGTTACTCAGCATTTTGGGCCAAAACTTCCAAGGCGATGTGTGTTTGGAGGTTGGCGTTGCACGTTCATCCAGTCTCTGCACGCTCACCCAGTTGTGTTGCGCATTCAGCCTGAAATCCCAGAGTAATTAACAAAGGCGCTGCACATTTGGAGGTTGGCGCTGCGCATTCTGCCCGACGTTGCGCTCTTACCCAGAAACGCTGAGCATTTACACAATGGTTTTTTTGAAGGTTGTGACCGCTTCCATCTAGCTTTGGTTTCCTCATAAATTTATCCAAGGAGTTTTTAATCAGTATGTGGCCATAAATTACCCCTCTTTTCACATGTTTATTGTTCCTTTCAAGAGTTGAAAGTGTCATAACTTATGAAACCCTAGTTTTAGTTCATTATCATTTTTCCATACATCATATCTTTGTTCACATCCCTAAACCCATATTAGTCATGAGCATGGTTAATCCATAGGGTTTTCATTAACCTAGGTTTTCTATTTTACTCATTTCCTTCATCCATCTAAGCTAGCCATCTCATCTTCTTCTCCCTTCATCTCATTCCAATTTTTACCCTAGGGTTTCCTAAGTCAAAACTCAAAAAATTCTGAAGAAGAAGATAGAGGTGTTGGTGAGGCACAAATACAAAGGAGAAATGACCACAAAGGAGGGAAAATTAATAGGTTTGAACCAATAACTACAAGGGAACTCATGGCCTCTCCTCTCACTGTGTCTTGTTTCAAGCATGTTGGTTGTTTTGAGTTTTGTGAGAGGGTGTAGCAGATTCAATATCACTCAGAGTTAACAAGGTTATTCATCACAAACCTTCGTGATAAGAAAGTCACTCTTGTTGAAGTTACTTTTGATATGTCCACCGATGCCATTGCAGTTGCTACAGGGATCCCTAATGTGGGAGAGAGATGGTTTAAACAAGAAAACCTTGATCTAAGATATTATGAACCATACCTCAAACCTAGATACAAGGATGACAATAATTCAATTTTCCCTTTCTCTCATCTCCTTGACCTATATGTCCCCATGATGAAAATAATCATGAAGTACTTCACTTTTGAGGGGAGGTTTTCTCGACTCTACTCATACCATATCCGACTCCTCATGCACTTCATTAGATTTAGAATGCTTCACCTACCTTAATATCTCTCTCGCAACATTGACAAGATGGAACTCATTGTGCAAAAAAGGGATTTTAATCATCAAATGTAGAGTATTTTCCATTACTCCCTCATCAAGATGTTGGTCATGCATCAGTTGGAGGAAAATAATATCCCATGGAACACTTTCATTGCAAATTAAATTATCACCACCCCACCTATTCATCATGAGCATAATATTCCTTCATCATCTCAACCTCCCATATCCACTTCTCCATCTCAGCCTACTGCTCATACATCATTACCGAGTAAAATCCATTCACCTCATGTTTATCCTTCTTCTTCACCTTTCTATAATGCTTCATCATCCCATCATGATACTGGAGCATTAAGAAGTGAAAGGGAAATTGAGGCAACTTGGGCTAATGTGACTAATGTTGAGCCATTTCCCAAGACCTATCAGAGAGGCCACATGCATGTGTTTTCTTCACATGGTGTGCAAGGGCCATTCTTTCTTCATCAGCAAAACAGGTAGACAAGGGCAAGGAAAAGGCTACAAAACCCATCATTGATGAGCAGGAGGACAAGAATGAAACTGAGCAGGAGTTTCAGCTGATTGACCTTGATTATGAGGATGAGGTTAGAATCACCAATGCATTTATTAGAATCAAAGAGGAAAATATTAGTGAGCTTCAAGCTAATCTTGACATAGCAAGGTATGTAATTGACTTCCTTGAGTGGGAAAATCAGCAGTTGAAGACCAAGTAGATCATCAGTGAGGTCAGGACCATCAAAGCTCAAAAAGAGGCAGGGAAGGCTAAGGCCTTGTTGGAGGGAACCTTAGATATATTTCGTGATATTGATGGTGAGGAGGTTCATCCTTCAAGACAGAGACCAAAGACAATGGGGCTTAAGAGAGCTCTAGCCCGTGAGAGACAGAAAGAGGTTTAGTTAGCAGAGCAGCTCACTCCAAGTGAGCTACTTACCCTTGATATTAGTAGAGATAGATAATTGTGGCTTGATAGGAGGGCTTGCTCGAGAAGGAAAAAATGGACAATGGTATTCAATGGAAGATGGCAAAGCACTATGCCATGAGAAACAATATTGCAAGGGCCAAGCTCAAACGAGCCCATGCAAAGATTCAAGCCTTGACTGAGAAAAATGAGAAGGGGAAGTTAAGACATTATTTCTGAGGTGTCTCTTCATACCTCTAACCCTTAATCAGCAAGTAAATTCAAAATTTTGACACCTTTGGCACTGTGGTGCATTTTTGAGTTTTTGGGAAATTTTGCTAAATGCGCAACGCCACTGGCGTTGCGCTCTTTTTTGGGGCATAAAATTGCAAAATGGACACCACCATCATGTTCAAAATGATGAGAACATTAACTTCAGCAATTTTTTATAATATTTGGAGGAGAACGGGTCCCTCAAAAAGGCAAAAAACCACCAAAAAAACATGTTTTTGCCCTTGTTTTTGCCTTGGCGCTGCACGTTTACCAGTCTTAGGAGACTAGGTTTTTGACGGAGCAGATGGACACCTTTTTAGAAACTGGAGGAATATTTGGAAACTAGACTTAGATATATTTCTAATGAGCTATCATGGAGATTATTTGGACATTGGGAAGGCCTCCAAAAGTTGTCTGCAAAATAGGTCATTGTTTCTATCATGGAGCTACGCGTTTAACAAGAAAATGCAGTTTTCATCAGCTTCAGCAAAATTTTGAATTTTTGACTTTTTACTTGGGAAAATGAGAAAATCATTGATGTAAATGGTCATGGTGAATTTAAACATCATGTTTTGACTTTATCTAGGGTACATGCATCAAATAAGTCTTCTAAAGGTCAAATGAATTAGTTTCCTCTCTTTTAGAGGCAAATTGTTGAGTTTTCCTAGTCTTCAGATTCTTTTTTAGAGTAGGTGAAATTGATCCCTATCTCATGGAATCGACTCCCTAAGGCTAGGGAGAGTGGTTTTGAGTTCTATTTGATGTATTCTCTCAGAAATTGTAATGGTTGGACTCACTTGGAGCTTTGGGCATCTCAAGAGACATATTTGTATCAGTTTGGATTGGACATTAACAGAAATTTGCAGTTATTTCTTTGGGATCCATGTGGTATGCAGTGTTTGACATAGTTTCTTATTTTTTATCATTTTTATGAATGTATTGTAAGCTCATAAACCATTTTCATGTCTATGATATGCTTAATTTCAAGTTGAAAGGAAGAATTCATGTTTCATGCTCTGTTTTGGGAAATTCACCATAATTTGTTTATTTTCTTCAGTTTAGGGAGAATTCATCTTGTATACTCTTCCTAAATCCTCACCAGTCTCTTCACCTCACCATAATCATATTTTCATGTCAAGCCTTCTACCTATCTTGCCCCCTGGAACCCCTACAAATTTTTACCTAATTTCCTTGCCCTAGCTGTTTGACTCCTCCTGATCCAGCAAACCCTGTACATTTTAGAAGAGAGGAATAACCTATTTCTGAGTTTTTCTAATAACCAAACGTTTCAAACTTCCTAAGTGAGTCCATCATCAGGGGTAGGCATAAAACGATCAAAATCAAAACCCTGAGCTACTATACCTAGCCTAAAATATTCTTTCCTCAGTCATTTTGACTGAGATTTATATGGAGAGAGCCCTCTCCTGGCCTAGTATGGCTAGCTACTTGGCTAAGCGTGGTTTGAGGTTACCTCGGGATTGCCTCTCTCAGCCTGAGGTTCAATCTGAGTGATAACATTTTGGCGACTCTATTGGGGAAGAAAAAGTAAGATCATATCAATCCTAGTAATAAATTTTCCTTGAAATTCTTAAACTTGTGGATGATAAGTTTAGAATTTATTCAAAGGTTGAATTGAAAAAAAATTTAAGTGGATATTTGCTGTTGAAATTAGACATACTGTCTTCCAGAAGATATACCAGATCCAACCCCAATCTGAATCCTCCTACTATTGTTAGTGATCCTCATAACATTGGAATAAAAGCTAAAGCTGTTGTTGAGACTTCTAGTTCAGTCGGAAATCAATTAGAAGGAAGTTCCATCCCCAGAGCTCATTCATTTCCTGAAAGGTTAGAAAACTTCCAAGATATTGAATTTGATATAAATTTTGAGAAAAGTATATTCCGAAGTAAATATTTGAGTTGGATTAACGAGACAGTTGTTGATTCCTCCATTTCCTTACACATTCCTGTTGAAGATTAGTTTTCACACTCTCAATTAGGGTTTCAATCAAGATCTCAATTAGGGACACAACTTTTACAAGCTCTTAAAGATCTACAGAAATATTCTTCGTAGGTAAGTGCTTGGCTCACAAGCAGACCTCAGATCTCAGCTTCTTCTTCCATCACTTCATCTACTGTTACTCAGAATATCCCTTTTCCCCCTCCTTCTTCATCATCCGCTATTCACACTACTTAGTCAGGGACAAGTCTTTATTTGATTACATCAGGCATTCAAATCCCTGTTACAAACCTTATTATAAATCCTCCACCTCCAGTCATCACGATTGCAAGATATTCCCCCCATATTCTCCCTCAAAACCTGGGTTCTATGCCCACAGATTATCAAAATAAAATCCCTTTTTTTGACAATACTCAGCCTATGACATCTCAAAAACATGTAGATAAGATGATTGACTTATTTGACCTTCATGAAATTGATATAGAGGATGTAAATATGAGACTGTTTTCACAAAGTCTGGGAGGGGAATTAAGAAAATGGTTTAGATCTCTACCAGCAGCCACTATTGACACCTTAGAATTTTTTCATCATCAGTTTGTAGAAAGATGGGAAGAAAAGAAGAATCCCCTTCAAATCTTGTCCGGATATGAGAACAAAAAAAGGAATGTTGGTGAGTCTGTTCAATATTATTGTGTGAGATTTAATGTAGTGTACAATGCTCTTCCTGAACATATGAAACCACCAGAGGGTATGGTTTTGGTCAAGTTCCTGGATGGATTTGATGCTTATATGGCATATCAGTTGCATGAACAAGATCCTACAACTTTAGCAGATATGCAAAAGAATGTTGTGAGTGTGGAATCTAATTTTCTAGCCAAAAGAGCAAGGATGAGATCTGAAAAGAGGGTGACTATCAAAGAGGAGACATCCACTTCTGAGGCAAAAATGGATTCATTACTCCAAACTGTAGAGAGAATGGTTGACCGACTATCTATCTCAGATAGACCTGAACCATGGATCCAGAATCCAAATTTCAGAGGGCAACAACTTCAGTTTAGAATCAAGCGGAGAGAGCATAAAGCACCTGACCAAACAGCACAACAACAACAGCAGATTCAGACCCCGTTGTAGTAGAACTATGTCCAAGGAGTGGAAGAAGAGGAAGATGAAGATCCGATGGTTGAAACAAATCATTTCTTTATAGCAGATGGCTTGCCCATGTTCCTGAATGGAGATGAGGAGTATACTGAAAATCTGGATTCTTCAAAAGATGAAGACTATATCTTGGCAAATGATGATGATTTGGAAATAGAATCAGATGATTACCAACGTGGATATATGAATTTTTTGAGTGCACAACAGAAATAATATTCTCTGTGTACAGATGTACCTGTTAATCCCATTCAGAAAAGGAAAGAGAAGTAAAAGAATGATCTTCTTCATAGTTAGAGAAAGGGTAAAGAACATGCAGATCAGAATCATAGTAACATCAACCAGCCATCAGCAATCTTAGCTACTAAAGAGAAAGACACTCAGAAAAAGGATATAAGGGATCAAAATGATAGAAGAGATCTTGTTGTCAAAGAGGTAGATAAAGCCACAACTTTTAATTTAGAAAATGAAATATCTAAATTGAAAGTGTCCATTCCTTAGATAGAACTAGTAAATAATAGTCATTACAAACATTAGTTGTCTAAAATTTTGCTAGTTGATCCTTTTTCCGATATGGTTAATGTTGAATATGACCACCCCAAGCTCATTTTCGGTCCAACTATAGATGGTCAATTAGAAGAGAGTGAGGTTCCTCCTTTTTATTTGTGCCTAAGACTGCATGAGTACATACTTCATAATGTTATGCTTGATTCTCGGGCCTCTCACAATTTGATTCCTAAGGATATTATGGAAAATATGGGCATGAATATTGTTAGTGTCAGTCTAGTCATACTGCCATCAGTGATCAAAATTTCTCTTTTGCATTCGCATATTAGGAATCTCATACCGAATAAATTTCACCATTCCGCTAGGTCATGGATTCATTGATGGTAATAATTTTTCATCAGTTTTTCCCCTCATGAGGTACTTGTTGATTCTCCTATCTATGGTCTTTATTCATTAATCACTTTCAGTCTCAAAATCATGTCAGTAGGTCATAGGATGGGTATCATTAGTTTTTAGGGTCTCACCATGTTCAAAACAATGAGTCAAAGTGTCAATAAATATCAGCAAGGTCATGAGGAAGTCAATAAACTCAAAATCATAGCACTAGGAAGATCAAAGAGACATTTTATTCAGTTTGATGTAATTTTCACCTCGAAACCATGTTTTGAGGTGAGAACATAATACTTTTCCTTTCGGTCACAATTCAGAAGCTGTCATCTCCGAAAAAATCATTACCCTGCCTTTCAGAGAAGTTTTTTGCAACATGTTCAGCATCAAATCATGTTCCAAATAGATTCAGCAGAAAGAGCTCAGAAAGATATTTTCAACGGTATACTACACTCTCAAAACTGACTTCTGGATTGAAATTTATGTCTAAGTGAAGTAAAAGTCCCCTATACATTAAACCTCCCCCTTTTTCCCTCCTTTCCCTTTAAACTCTAAAGTTTAATATTTCCCTTATAAAATCCCTTTTTCCCCTCTCCGATTGCAAAATCGCATTATAAAGGTATTTTAAACATATAAATCATATATGCGATTAAATATAACCACTTCCCCATCATTACCCCTAAACTTTATACATATAAACTCCCCACCTTTTAAACCGCTTCCCCTCCATACCATAGACCCTTATAATAAAGTGTTAAAAGAGTTTCATATTATAAATCTCATCGATCACACCCCCTATCCAATCACTCTGATTGATTGCATCACAACAATTGATATGTGCGTCTAGATTGGCCCATCACAAAACTTCGATGCGATTGAGCGCTTCCGATTTCCATACCTCCGATTGACTCCATCCAATCTGATCGCAAGCCCCTTTCCGATTACTCCAATGTGATTGATCGTGCCCCCTACTCTGATCGTATCGCAAATCCATTTCTTCCAATGCGATTACCCCCAATGACAAACCTCCGATTAATGTCCCCACCGTCGATCAATCCTGCCAATCCAACGGCTTACAGCCCATCGGACCTTGCCCATCGGCATTTCACATATGTGTACCCCCACTCCCCTCCGATCTCCAATGCCGATTATCCCGGTCCCACCATTATACTTTCGCCCATTCAAATAAAAAACCCTTTTTCCCTTTGTAAAAGAAATAAAATGATTTTCAAAGGTTTTTAAAGTACCCCATCACATCGGAACTTTTGTATGGTGCTTTCAAATGCGTCCCACCTCCCGATCCATGATTGTGATCACCTCTGTGTATTGAAATACATTCCACAGCATATTGTAATTTTCACTATATGTTATACCCCTCTGCCCGTCCATTCCGATTGCGATTAATATGCGGGTCCCGCCTACTCCCCTTCCCTTTTTCCCATGCAAAATAATTTTTTCCCTTCACGAAAGCGTAATTTCATTTCAGTTTTATTTCAAAGGCATATTAATAAAATGTCAGTTTTTCTTCAAACGGCATATGGAATGCAACAGTCAGAAAAGCCGAAAAACAAAATGGTAGCAGTCGCATCTTCAGTACAAAAATATCTACGTTACAATGTTTCGCCTTCTCACTGGCCAAATGTAATGCAGCTCTTCCTTTACGGAGAGATTATTGGCTCTTGGTTTTCCATCTTCAGTTATGGTTTCTCCTCTTTCCATCAATCTGCATTCCCACAAAATATGTATATTTATTGTAAATGATAATCATTTGTAAAAGGCCGAAGTCTGAAAACTCAGAAGTAGGGGAATAGTGTGGTAGTGAGCTCTGCGCTCCATTGTACAGTTTGGCAGGGAATTAATAAAGTGATGCAGCTCTGATTTGTGGGATTCATGTGGTATGAGTTTTAGCATATGTCCCTCCTTTGTGTTTCATATGTACATTGTTATGTTTCACCATTCATTCATAAACATTTCCAGTTGAATGTTTTCAACTTAGAAAGGTAGAATCCATTTTATATGCTCTGCCTTGGGGAATCATTCATACTCTGTGTGTTTTCTTCTGTTTGAAAAGGATTCATTTATTATGCCCTTTTCGGCTTCTCAACTTTCTTTCCACTCCATCTTATTTCAACTTGATTGCTAAATCTTGTGCCTACCTTGCCCCATGAAATACTCTGTGTCTTTGATTTAATTCCCCAGTTCACACTGTCCTTTTGTCCCATACATCCCTGAAAATTTAGTCATTTATTAAAATTCCTTTCCCATTTATATACCTAGCCTAAAATCAATTCATTATTGTGATATTGAATATCTATTCTACGGAGAGAGCCCTCTCTTGTCCTTGGAGGGCTAGCTACAAGGATGAGTGTGATTTAGTTGTTACCCTGATTTGACTTTTTCAGCCTGAAGTTCAGATTGGGTGCTAACAGATATCACCCAACCTTATCATGATTTGTATTCATTTGATTCTGGTAGAGTTCGCTGCATTCGTCCCATTAAAGATTTAGTGGTTTATTTGGATAAAATCCCGGCCAAGAATGTTTTGATGGATGTGGTGGTGGCTGATATACCACCTCGTTTCGGCATGCTATTGTCTATATCATGGGGAGCTAAACTCAAAGGTACTTTACCACTTGACTTCTCTTATGCTACTATTCCTATTTTCGGAAAATTGAGGAAATTGTACCAAGAAAATAAAATGAAATATATGATAACTAGTAAGGAGAAGCCTATCAATCATCCAATATAGGTTGTATATACAGACCTAGAATATTTTATTTTGTACAATGATGGTGATTTGAATGATGTGAATAATCAGCTAGTAGTAGATGAATATGTGCCAAATGTTTCAGAAAGTTTCAGAGAAAATCTTGATAAAGAGAAAGAAATGGTGCCTTCTTCAATGGTACCTTCTTCTGAAAGCCTATTGAAGAACAAAAAATCAGTACAGAATAGAAAAATGAGGTGACTAACCAAAGTAAATCAAAACCAAAAGTTGAGTTTTAGCATCTAGAAGATGAAGAGGGCCTTTGGAGCATGGATTTTGATGGTGCTTTGGGTAAGGAAGGTGCAGGTATTGGTATTGGGATACGAAGTCATGTTTGTAAATTTGGTGGAATACCAAGTAATGTTAGAGAATGCTATTATAAATTGACTTTTGACTATTCTAATAATGAAGCGGAGTATGAAGCATTGATCACATGTCTCAAAAGTTTGAAGAAACCTGGTGCAAAAAGAATTTCTGTTTATGGTAATTCTAAGCTTTTCATAAAGTAGGTGAAAGGAGAATATCAAAAAAAGAATCCGCGGATGAGAGCTTATAGAAATGTAGTCTTGGATGTCTTAAAAATGTTTCTTGAGTATACATTAACAACAGTACCAAGAACTCAGAACATCATCGCAAATTCTCTTGCTACGGTGGAAAGTAATCTCAAAATTTTGATGAACTCCAATAATAAATTTGAAATTCATGTCAAACATAGACCTAGTGCTCCAGATAATTTAAGATACTGGAAAGTTTTTTGGGATGACAAAGAAATTAATAGCTTTCTATAGAATGAAGGAAAATTTAAATATGCTTTTATTGATGATGTTTGTGATGTTGATGATCAAGACATAGAAGCTAATCTAATGAATTTTTTGCAGCTGAAAGACAATATTATTCCTAGAAGTCAGATACCTTTAGAAGATCTATTCAATCAGGATGATGTGGCCAGAAAATCAACATTGACTCCTACAGAAAAGGGGGTGGAAGATGTGAACATTGGAACAACAAATAAGCCCAAGATGGTTAAGTTGTCTAAGACATTGTCTCCCGAGGTGAAAGATAAGTACATTAAATTGTTGTCTGAATTTTCTGATATGTTTTCATGGGATTATGTAGATTTGAAGGTTTATGATAAGAATATTATTCAGCACACTATTCCCATCAAGCCACATCAAAAACCCTTCAGACAGAAATTGAGAAGGATAAACCCAAGATTGTTGCCATCCATCGAGAAAGAGGTAAATCGATTGTACAAATCAGGTATCATTTTTCCAATTAGGTTTTCTGATTGGATTTCAAATTTGGTGCCAGTAAGGAAAAAGACCGGAGAGATAAGGTTATGCATAGATTTCTAGAATTTGAATAAAGTATCTTTAAAGGATAATTACCCCCTTCCTAAGAAGGACCATGTTCTGCAAAGGGTAGTTGGAGCATCACGAATGTCACTACTTGATGGTTATTCAGGTTATAATCAGATTTTGGTACATGAAGAAGACTAAGGTTACACTGCTTTCACAACACCTTGGGGAACCTTTCAATATGTTAAAATGCCATTCGGACTCAAGACTGCAGGGGCTATTTTTCAGCGAGCGATGGATATAACCTTTGCTAATGAGAAATATGTTTTCTTAATAGTATATCTAGATGATTTGACAGTGTTTTCTGGTTCTTATGATCAGCATTTGTATCGTTTGAGAATTATTTTTCAGAAATGCAGGGAGTTCGGGATTTCTTTAAATCTGAAGAAGATTCTTTTTGCCATGGAGGAAGGAAAACTTCTTGGTCACATAATTTCCAAAGATGGCATTAATATTGATCCTTCCAGTGTAGAACCCATTCATAAGATAGACTTTCCGCGGAACAAAAAAGAGATACAGGATTTTAATGGTAAGATGAACTTCTTACACAAGTTTATTCCTAATTTAGCTGGGCATTTGAGAGAAATGACTAATATGAAAGAATGCGGTGTAAAATGGACCATTGATGCTATGAAGTCTTTCAACTTGGTAAAGGTTTCTTTAAGAAAAACCCCTATTTTAGTTAGTCCAAATTATACTAGTGATTTCATAATATTTTCATTTGCATCCGAGCATTCCTTGGCTGCAGTTTTGATGAAAAAGAGAGATCACGTTGAAATGCCTATTGCTTTCTTCATTCGAGCCATTAGAGATGTTTCTCTTCACTATAACATTATTGAGAAACAAGCTTTAGCACTAATCAAAGCCTTGAAATATTTCTGAATATATATTCTACATTCACATACTATAGCCTATGTTCCAAATGCAGAGCTAAAAGAGATTTTCACATAGACTAAACCTGAAGGTTGGAGAGGTAGGTGGATAGCAGCCATGCTATAGTATGATCTTGAGATCAGGCCTACCAAACTGATCAAGGGACAGGGGTTAGCCAAGCTAATGGTTGAATCCAACTTGCATGCTCTAGACATAAACCTTATTGTATCGATGTCAGATGATGAAGAAGATGGCGCTCTAATACATGTATCAAAAATGTTTCTCACTTCACAATGGTATTATGATATAGTTTATGTTCTTCAACACTTATGTCCTCCTCCTGGAATGTCAAAAAGTCAGGGTAGATATTTGAAATTGAAATTTGCTAAATATTGTGTTCTAGGTAGTGTCCTTTATTGGAAAGATCCACGTGGTGTTCTTTTGAATTTTCTGGTTGAAGATGAAGCTAAGCAGGTAATGGATGAATTTCATAGGGGAGATTGTGGAGGTCATTTTTTTTGGAAAACAACAGCTAAAAAAGTGTTGAGAGTAGGGTATTATTGGCCAAATTTATTTTCTGATTTGTACAAAACAGTCACAAACTGTCATGAATGTCAGGTTTTTCAAGTAAAAAGGAAACTCCTTCCTCTTTCACTGAAACCTGTTGTAGTAAATGCTCATTTTAAGAAATGGGGACTTGATTTTATTGGGGAAATTCATCCCACATCATCGGCACGGCATAGATGGATCCTAACAGCCACTGACTACTTCACTAAGTGGATCAAGGCTATTCCTACAAGCCAAGCTACAGACACTGTAATTATTCAATTTTTAGAATCCAATATTTTGTCTCGTTTTGTTTGTCCTCACAATATTATTACACATAATGCTGCAGCATTTAAGTCAAAGAATATGGTTGAGTTTTGTCACAAGTATGATATCAAATTGGGCCATTCCACCACATATTATCCGCATGGAAATGGATTAGTTGAATCCTCTAATAAATCTTTAGTGAATATCATTAAGAAAATGTTGGAGGAAAACAAGAAAAATTGGCATAGGAAGCTTACCAATGCTTTGTGGGCGGACCGAGTGAGCACCATGAAGTCTATAGGTATGTCACCCTTTGAATTGGTTTATGGTACAGATACATTGTTTCCTACATCACTTGCAGTTCCGGTTATGAGATTATTGCAGGAAGCAGATAGTGAGGAAGATTATATGAAACGTCGAATCAATCAAATGATTCATCTTCAGCAAACAAGGGAGGAAGTTTCTCATACTACTTCTAAGCTTCAGGAGAAAATCAAGAAGATTTTTTATCGCAAGACTAAGGCAGATAAATTTTAGCTGGAGGATGTAGTGTTGAGATGGGATGCTAGAAATGAAGATAAAGGTAAGCACGGTAAGTTTGAATATCTTTGGAAGGGACCCTACAAGATCTTGGCTTATCGAGGACAGAATGCCTATTTTCTAAAGGAAATGAATGGACAGGAATGTTTAGGAGGACCAGTCAATGGTAGGCTCTTGAAACATTATTACTTCTAATGCAACTTCTGAGAAAATTTTTCACTTTCATTGCAAATACCAGTTTATATTTTCTGCAAGGTTTGAGGCAGAAGGTCATCTAGGCTTGGGGCCCGAAGTGAAGGCTATAAAGCTTGTTGATTTTATGTTGTTTTCAAATTTTTGGAGTCAGTTTTGAGTTAGTTTCAAAGTCAGTTTTTGAGTCAGTTCCCAGTCACTTTAAATGTTTTTTGAGTCAGTTTAATAGTCTACAGTTTTTTTGGATTGGTTGACCATATTTACCCAATGGTTAGGCACTTGGTCTACCGTGTTCTTGACACCTCAAAGGAGCTCCCATCCCCAATAAGTCCAATGTTAGTGTCAGTATTTTCATACTTCCACCAGGGATCAAAACACATTTGCATGTGCATCTTAGGTGTCCCATTCTCAATAAATTTTTCATCATTCCATTAGGCCATGACATAAAATTGTTTCGCTGGTGGTTGTCCTTTTCAAATAAAACTTTTCTCCCTCAGAAGATCATATCGACTTACTCATTCTCATGTCTCGTTGAGCATAATAACACCTATGGAAATGCTTTATTCACTTGGAAGTCTTTCATTCAAAGGTCATGTCGAAAAATAGTCCCATTAGGTCATTAGGGTTTTGCTTTATTCAAGGTCATTGCTTCATTTAGATGAGGTCAGCATATATATGAGAGGGACTGAATAATATCATCATGATGTATTTATTATACTTTCAAAGTTGTATTTTAGTTTCATGAATTTTATATCAAAATGTCATTTTGATAGAAAAGTCAAATTTGTAATTTATTTCAATTTTTCCAAATGTAATTTTATGTTTTCAAATGTAATAAATACAATCCTAAAGCTATCAAAGTGAAGTTATGTTCAGCCTACATGAGCAAGAGAGCCAAACTCCATGTTGATCAACCTGCAGTGCCAAAGGTCAGAAAAGCAAAAAAGTATCACTGTCAACGAAGAAGAAAGAACATTATAAAAGTGGGTAACTTGGATTAAAATTCAAATTTACTACAGCTATAAAGCCCATTAAGCATTTTAAAACAATTCATTGTTGCCATCTAGCCTTCAATATTTTTCAGCAAGAGAGAAATTTTGAGTTACTAAGCAATTTGGGCAAAAAATTGCAAGGTGTTGTGTGTTTGCACGTTGGCGTTGCACATTCTTCCAGGCGATGTGCGCTCACCCAGCCGCGCTGCACGTTTAGCCTGAAATCCTAGAGTAATTAACAAAGGAGTTGTGTGTTTTGAGGTTGGAGTTGCGGGTTTTGCCTGGTGCTACGCATTTGGAGGTTGGCATTGCGCATTCTCCCAGGCGCTGTGCTCTCACCCAGAAACGTTGTGTGTTTACACAGTGGTTGTTTTGAAGGTTGTCACCACTTCCATCTAGCTCCAATTTCCTCATAAATTTATCCAAGGAGTTTTTAATCAGTAAGTGGCCATAAATTACCCCTCTTTTCACATGTTTATTGTTCCTTTCAAGAGTTGAAAGTGTCATAACTTATGAAACCCTAGTTTTAGTTCATTATCATTTTTCCATACATCATATATTTTTTCACCTCCCTTAACCCATATCAGTCATGAGCATGGTTAATCCCTAGGGTTTTCATTAACCTATGTTTTCTATTTTACTCATTTCCTTCATCCATCTAAGCTAGCCATCTCATCTCCTTCTCCCTTCATCTCATTCCAATTTTTACCCTAGGGTTTCCTAAGTCAAAACTCAAAAATTTCTAAAGAAGAAGATAGAGGTGGTGGTGAGGCACAAATACCAAGGATAAATGACCAAAAAGGAGGGAAAATCAATAGGTTTGAACCAATAACTACAAGGGAACTCATGGCATGTCCTCTCACTGTGTCTTGTTTCAAGCATGTTGGTTGTTTTGAGTTTTGTGAGAGGGTGCAGCAGATTCAATATCACTCAGAGTTAACAAGGTTATTCATCACAAACCTTCATGATAAGCAAGTCACTCTTGCAGGGGTTACTTTTGATATGTCCACAAATGTCATTGCAAGTGCTACAGGGATCCCTAATCTAGGAGAGATATGGTTTAAACAAGCAAACCTTGTTCTAAGATATTATGAACCATACCTCAAACCTATATAAAAGGATGAAAAGAAGTCAATTTTCCCTTTCTCTCATCTCCTTGACCTATATGCCCCCATGATGAAAATAATCATGAAGTAATTCACTTGTGAGGGGAGGTTTTCTCGACTCTAATCATACCATATCTGACTCCTCATGCACTTCACTATATTCAAAACGCTTCACCTACCTTACTATATCTTTCACGGTGTTGAAAAGATGGCATTTATTGTGAAAAAAAGGGATTATAATCATCAAATGCAAAGTCTTTTCCATCTATCTGTTATCAAGACGTTGGCCATGCATCAGCTGGAGAAAAATAATATTCCATGGGACACTTTCATTGCAAATGAAGCTTTCATTACCCCACTTAATCATCATGAGCAGAATATTCCTTCATCATCTCATCCTCCCATATCCACTTCTCCATCTCATCCTACTGCTCATACATCATTACCGAGTCAGATACATTCACCTCATGTTGATTCTTCTTCCTCGCCTTTCTATAACCCTTCATCATCCCATCATGATACTGGAGCATCAAGCAGTGAAAGGGACATGGAGGCAACTTGGGCTAATGTGACTGATGTTGAGCCATTTCCCAAGACCTATCAGAGAGGCCACAGGCATGTGTTTTTTGCACATGGTCTGAAAGGGGGCATGCTTCCTTCATCAGAAAAACAGGTATTCAAGGGCAAGGAAAAGGCTACATAAACTATCATTGATGAGAAAGAGGACAAGCATGAAACTGAGCATGAGTTTCAGATGATTGACCTTGATGATGAGGATGATGTTAGAATCACCAATGCATTGATTAGAAGTAAAGAGGAAAAGATTAGTGAGCTTCAAGCTAATCTTGACTAACTTCCTTGAGAAGGAAAATCAGCAGCTGAAGACCAAGCAGATCATCAGTGAGGTCAGGACCATCAAAGCTCAAAAAGAGGCTTGGAAGGCTAAGGCCTTGTTGGAGGAAACCTTGGATAGATTTGGTGAGATTGATGGTGAGGAGGATTAGCCTCCAAGATAGAGACCAAAGACAATAGGGCTTAAGAGAGATCTAGCCCGTGAGAGACAGAAAGAGGTTGAGTTAGCAGAGAAGCTCACTCCAAGTGAGCTGCTTGCCGTTGAGATTAGCAGAGATAGAGAAGCATGGATTAATAGAGCCAACTTGCATTTGGACGGCTTATCTAGAGAAGGCCAAAAGGGAAAATTATATTCAACGGAAGATGGCAAAGCACTATGCCATGAGAAGCAAGATTGCAAGGGCCAAGCTCAAACGAGCCCATGCAAAGATTCAAGTCTTGACTGAGAAAAAGGAGAAGGGGAAGTTAGACATACTTAGTTAGACATACTTTCTGAGCTGTCTCTTCATACCTATAACCCTTAATTGGCAATTAAATTCACAATTTTGAAAAATTTTGACACCTTTGGCACTGTGGTGCATTTTTGAGTTTTTGGGCAATTTTGACAAACACAAATTTTGCTAAACGTGCAGCGCCATTGGTGATGTGCTCTTTTTTGGGGAATCCAATTGCAAAATGGAAACCACAATAATTTTCAGAATGATGAGAACATTAACTCCAACAATTTTCAAAATATTTGAAGGAGCACTGGTCCCTCAAAAAGGCAAAAAAACACCAAAAAAGCATGTTTCTGCCCTTGTTTTTGCCTTGGTGCTGTGTGTTTACCAACCTTGGAAGAATAGGTTTTTGACAGGGCTGATGGACACCATTTTGGAAAATTGAGGTATATTTGGAAACTAGACTCAGATATATTTCCAATGAGATATCATGGAGCTGATTTGGACATCGGGAAGGCCTCCAAAATTTTTCTGCAAAATAGTTCATTGTTTCTCTCATGGCGTTGCGCGTTTAACAAGAAAATGCAGTTTTCACCAGCATCAACACAATTTTGACTTTTTGATTTTTTACTTGGGAAAATGATAAAATCACTGATGTAAATGGTCACAATGAATGTAAATATCAATTTTTTATTTTTTTCTAGGGTAGATGCATCAGATAAGTCTTCTAGAGGTCAAATGAATCAATTTCCTCTCTTTTAGAGGCAAATTGTTGAGTTTTCCTAGTCTTCAGATTCTGTTTGGAAGTAGGTGAAACTGATCCCTATCTCATGGATTTGACTCCTTGAGGCTAGGGAGAGTGTTTTTGAGGTCTATTTGATGTATTCTCTCAGTCATTGTACTGGTTGGACTCCCTTGGACCTTTGGGCATCTCAAGAGACATGTTTGTATCAATTTGGCTTGGACATTAATAGAAATTTGCAGCTATTTCTTTGCGATCCCTATGGTATGCAGTGTTTGACATATTTTCTTCTTTTTTATCATTTGTATGAATGTATTGTAAGCTCATAAACCATTTTCATGTCTATGATATTCTTAATTTCAAGTTGAAAGGCAAAATTTATATTTCATGCTCTGTTTTGGGAAATTTAGCATAATTTTTTTATTTTCTTTAGTTTAGGGAGAATTAATATTGTATGCTCTTCCTAACTCCTCACCAGTTTCTTCACCTCACCATAATCATCTTTTCATGTCAAGCCTTCTACCTATCTTTCCCCCCAAGAACCCCTGCAAATTTTGACCTAATTTCCTTGCCCTAGATGTTTGACTCCTCCTGATCCAACAAACCCAATACAATAAAAATCAAAACCCCAAGCTATTATACCTAGCCTAAAATCTTCTTTCCTCAGTCATTTTGACTAATATCCATATGGAGAGAGTCCTCTCCTAGCCTAGTAGGGCTAGCTACTTGGCTAAGCGTGGTTTGAGGTTACCTCGGGATTGCCTCTCTCAGCCTAAGGTTCAATCTGAGTGATAAAACCTTCAAAACTTCAATACGTATCCTTAGCCTTAAATTATGGCCATTTCCTAGATAATTGAAAATCTCACATAAAAAAATAAGAAGCATAACTAAGCTCTCTCTCTATTATTCTATTTGGATCCAACTCTTATATTATGTAGGATTTTTTATCCTTTTAGGGGAATGTATCTTGACACCTAGGGGCTTGAAAAGTTAGGAAAGTTTCGCAATAATGAACCTTGAACCAAATCATGGACAAGTAGGTCGAGTTAATCTCCTCGAGAATGATATATTCTATAAGTTTCTCCATATTCGCTCCCAGTGAAAGGAAAATTTACAACTAATTTATTGGGTTTTACACTGCACAAAAATGACTAAGTTCATGATATCAATGTCTTGAGAGTGACTTTCCCGCTAAAAAGGAAAATCAAAGAGGAAAATATGTGCATTAGGGTCAATAATGTAAGTAATGATCAAAGTTCTATCTTATTGATTCAAGTGGAGAATAGGATATAACACTAACGAACATAATTTTTCAATTACAAATTGGTGTCCCATTTTCACTTGGATGCCTCTAAGCTCAATTTCCTTTCCTTCTAAGAAAAAAATTATGTAATCATATTTAAAATTAAGGGAAAGTATTCCAAGTAATGGTAACCATTCAGCCAATAATACAACATTATAACCACCAATTTGGATTACAACCACAGTAATAACCAATAGATAATCCAACTTATTTAACTTTATATTGTGGAACTTCCTTGAATAATGTATGTCACCTTCATCTGCAATAATTACCTGAAATTCTCATGCTGGATATACAAAGAAATTAAGATTTTTTTCCAATTTGTAGTTGACAAAGTTATAGTACTACCTGAATTAATCAATATTTATACCTTTTTATTTTTTATATATCATTTTATCTTGATGGTTTTTGAATTTCTAATGTTATCCAGTGCATGACACAATATTGTTGGACTAGTCTCTTCTAGATCAAGATCGCGTGAATTTTCCCGTTCTTAACCTTTGTGAATATATTTATTGTTTAACTTAACCTAATTAATAAACCCCTATGTCCAAGTAGACTTGAACCAAAAAACACATGCTATTAAATTTATGGAGTCAAGTGTACAAAAAAAGAGATCAAAGGTATATTCCTACAATTGAATTTTAGTTGATCGGGGGCCATGTTGACTATGAATATGTTACACAGCAATTTGTCACCGTCCCTACAATTCCCCGTCCCGCACATTGGAGGGCTTATTCCATGACCTGTGAGAAGTGACATGATCTGAAAACACTTTCATGGCATTCCCCTAGACATGGAATTTCATTCCCCTGAAGACAACTCCTTGTGAAAAACCCTAACAATAGCCTTTTCATCCTTGGTGCGACTAGCCAGTGTTATACCCGCGCCAATGAGGGAAATATTCCAAAGAGGGCGCGCCAATTGGCGCTCTGTCTCAAATTCGCACTCGTGCCAGGCTTAATAAAGGGTGTTTTTTTAAAATAAATGGTGGAAGACTGACTCCAACGAACTCCTGAACTGGTCTCTAAATTGAGTTGGGACGTTTGGCTCCGGATTTTCATGTAGAGGAAGTAGTTTTCCACCTCTCATGGAAGCTTCCTTGAGGATAGGGCCAATCCCATGATTGTAGGGATCCCAACTCCTCTTCCACCATCTATATAAGCTTGCCATTTCCATTTGCAAGAGTCTCCAAGAATCTCCAAGAGCCTTCATAGCCTAAAGAATGCTGCAAGAGCTTTGATAGTCCTCATAGTGCCAAATCCATAGCAAGGAGATTGATGATCGAAGAGAGAGGCTTTTCCCCATCCTTGACAAGCTTTATCGAGACATATTCCACAGACGACCCGCCGAAGGAGAATTCAGCATCAAAGCCAGGTTGTATTTTCCTTTGATGAATTAATGATAAGTGACTATTGGTTATGGTTCCACTCCTATTGTTCATTATGATCATGAGTTGTGTCTTCTCTGACTGACACATAATTGCATATATAGGGTTTTACGCTTGTGTTTGTCGTGTTTCTTGTGTGTGCAGGTGTTCAATCGCGGTGAGCGAGAGGATTGTGACCTGTTGGAGCAAGGAAACGGGAGCATCATCTTCTCTACAAACAACAGCGTTGGATTCGAGGTAGGCCTTCTTCCCCAGCTGGTTTATTGCAAATAGGAACTTGCACCACAGCGTGTTACGATTTTTGCTAGACCCGATCTGGGCTAGTAGGGATCACCTCTATCCGCAGAGGGGATTTACCTCCTTAACAAGTTGGTGACTCCGCTGGGGAGTTAGCTTGTTGTTTGCTTTATAAACTATAGACGGAGCCTGAAGTTAGCCAAATAGCCTTCGAAACGCTCTTTCTCTGCATTAGCGAAAGTAGATGAATGTTGCTTCAGTCAATCTCCGGTTTAGTTTATGAACTAAACACTTGGAGTATTTTCTTGTCTTTCGGTCGATTCTTGACTTTGCTTGCTTGATCAACTCTTTTGGCTGGCTCTTTTCGTGAGTTTGGCTTTTGGTTTGAGATTCAACATCACTGGTCTGCTTCTTGGATTGCTTATTTTTTATTTTTGCATAGCAAACTTGACTGGCACGCTTATTAGCGTGACATTCATGCCAATTGGCACTAGTTGCCAATTCACTACTCGCGCCAATCGTGTTATGGCGCTAGTTTCAGCCTGACAGTCACGCCAGTGCTGTGAAGTGCTAGGGTTTGCTCTGTTCTGAGATTTTTGAGCTTGATCTGTGATTTTGGTCTCATTTTTTCGACTTCTTGAGTGTTCTGGAGCCTTGTTTGTCTGACTGTGACCTTCATCCTTTGGTTGTTTTCCCGTTTCTATCGATTTCACATATTAGCCCTAGGGCATCTAGGTGCTATTATGCGTCGAGCCTCCCTTGGGAGTTTTTGGTTTCTATCTGTTCAGTCAACTTTGTGATTGCTTCTCTGCACTCGTTTGGTGGTTGTCTATCATTTTATTGCGTTATTTGAGTGATTGGATCTTTCTTCATTCGAATTCCGTTTTGTCTCACTTTGAGCCTAGATTGCATGGTTCATTTGAGTCTTGGAGATTCTGCTTGAAGTGGTGAGTCTGGTCTTGGTTGGGAGAAATTCTTTGTTTTTTTCATTTTCAGGCGTTGGTGCTTGTTGTCAGTTAGCAACCCGCGCCAATTTTCCATTGGCGCTAGTTGTCAGTGAGCAAGTCGCGCCAGTTGGCGCTAGTTGTCAATGACAAAGTCATGCCAATTTCAGGGTGTGTGAAAATTGAGCTTTTTTCCCTAAATCCTTCACCAGTGTGTCTTTCCTTTCCGATATTTTCACTGTATGAGCATAGATTACATTTCTCATTGTTTGAAATGTCTTATTTCCATGATTGTTTGATGTAAAAGGGAATGAATGCCTTGTTTTGATCTCTTGCTTTGGAAGTCCTCTTTGTATTTGACCTCATATGTTTTGTCGCCTTTTGAGGGATTTCGTGACAAAGTGTTTGAAACAACGATTGCATTCGTAGTGTTTGTTTACATCTCTTTTTCATTCATCCTTCATTAAGAAGATTTGCGTTCTTTTATTTTTCGTCTCATAGTTTGCTTTTAGTTAAAATTCATTAGATCACATTGCATTGAAAAGTATTTTTTCAGATCCATCATTGAACTTAGATTACATTGTTTAATGATTGAAAACTAGAAATCGCTTTGATTGCATTCTCTTTTATTAAAATCATGCATTAAGTAGATTCTCATTTCATCGAAAAATGCATTGAGTGCATTCTTATAATTTGAAAAGGAAAAGGAAATTGTGCATAGATTACAATTGCATAGTTTTCGAAAAAGAGGATTTTGCATAGATTACATTGCATTATTTGCATTGTTGAATGTTTGAAATTACTTTTGGATAGTGAAAGTCATCTAGTTTGGAAAAGATTTCGCTTGCAGTGTTGTTTTATGTCGCATCATTGTTTGAAGCTCTTCCCTTAACTATATAGCATTCATCGAATTGAAAGTTTTATTTTCTCATATAGCTGCATATAGGAGATTTTGAGACATAACACTCACTAGGGCCTGAAAACTGAAACATAATTGAAGATAAACATTAAAATTTATTCAATTTACACTAAGGCGGCATTGAAACATTAACGAAATATTTAGAGGTCTAGGCTAGAGACGTGTTCCGGCGTCTTTAAACCTAGTAGCTGTTGTTCGCCTCTTGGCTTTAGACAGCACTAGTACGGACTTTTTCTCCCCATACCGTCGCGTATATAAAGGGAGACCCCATTAGGTTGCTATCCTTTATCCGTAGGAAGCCGAGTCTGCCGCCTTATACCCATGATACACCGGACACAGAATTCGGGGAGATTGCCTGCACATACGTTAAGTCCTTGGTTGATTTCTCTTTCATTTTGAAACCAAGGTGTATATTGCAGTTCACGGTTATTTGGTGCACCCTTTGCCTAGATTACCAGAGTAGTCATTTCGATCTTTTCTGACTCTTTAAATTTGAAAAGGTCATCAAGTGCTTCTCCTTTCACGCTTGTTTCCAATCTGAAAGTGATAGAGTCACCTTTTGCCTATTTTTGAACTCTTAAAATATGAAACGGTAGAGTTTTGTTACAATGTTTTAAAAATTAACTGCCCACGAAATATTCCTAGTTAAAGTTAGTTTCCTTAGGGTGTTGTTTTGGGTCGTTTCTAATGGCAACTTTCCCGGAGTTCACCAACCAAGGAATCCCCTCCGATGGGAATCCTGGTCCTTTTCCTCCTTTTGGAAATGTTGGTGCTCCTTATATGGCAACGTTGTCCCTTCCTGGGTTAGCTGTTGGGTTGCCCGTTTGGTTTTTTTCAACCTCTGTGGTCCCGAATGTCTCGGCTACTGTTCAATCAGTTCCTCCGCCTGAACAACATCATGTTGATTCTAAGGTGGACCTATCCCCTTCTTCACCTGTTTCTGCATCCTCCTCTTCTACTTCACCTTGTGAAAGTCTGGATTCGAGTAACCGGGTGGCTAAGAAGAAGAAGAAGAAGACAAAGAAGAAGAATTCTGATAAGCGAGAAGCTAAGAATGCAGCTACTGCTTCTAAAACATCTAATCTTGACAAACCTTCCAACCCTCCATGGAAATTCAAGTTCCCTTGCATGTTGTGCGTGAAAGACCATCTTCTTTGAGATTGACCTGGCATTCCCAAGGTGCTTGAAGCATGGTCCAATAGTCGTCCACCGTTGCCTTTGGCTTCTGGGAGTCAGGTTGGGGGCACGTCTTCAGCTGGTGCTAGTAAGGCTACTAAGAAGCAGGGTAATATTACCAATCCCTGTAAGTTGTGTGAAGGGCACCATGTCATTCACCTTTGTCCTTATATGGATGAAGCCAAGTGAGTTTTGGAAAACTCGGTTGTTTCTACGTCGTGCCTTCCGGATGGTTATAAGCAGCTGTCTTTGAGTCCTCCACCAGCTGATCCTACGATTGGTCAAGAGTCATCCTTGGTCGATCCCGCTCTCTCAGAAATTCAAATTCAAGAATCCATTCCTGACCAACCATTGGTCGTGGGATCGGTTGAACTGGCCCCGTCTACGGTGCACCAGGTCTTTTCCGTTGAGAGTGGACCTCACATCCCTTAGGTTCTTCCTGTTTCTTCAGATTCCTCGGACTTGGAGAAATATTCTCCTGTCCCTATACCTCAAGAAGCCGCTCCTCCGCCTCCCGTAATAAAGGTCCTGGAGGATATCCCTCCCGCTTTTGAGATGGAAGTCATGGAGGATGATCCTTCTTCTTCCGTAACACCAGGGGTGGTAGCCCCTCCGAGTATTTTGGTCGCTTCCTTTAATTGGAATCGATTTGTAGGATATCGCCTTCCGTCTTATGTGCCTTTCGAGATAACAGTACAGGCTTTTGGTATGGTCGTACCTAGCACCATTATAGACAAAGGTGTGTCTATTAGTGTTCTATCCTCAACTACTTGGAAAGCTTTTGGCTCGCCGCCGCTTGCGCCTATTACACAGAATCTGTTGGCATTTAACAGAAGAACTAGTCAACCGTTAGGGATCCTTCCAAGGTTACATGTTACTTTGGGAGGTAAAACCATCCATATGGACGTGACGGTTGTTCCAGGCCCTTTGGATTTCAATCTGCTCTTGGGGCGCGATTACACCTATGCCATGGGAGTGCTTGTCTCCTCCCTTTTTCATGTGGTATGTTTTCCACATGAAGGACGGATCGTGACCATTGATCAGCTTTCGTTCTTTGGTCCTGATGTGGCACCTAGCCCACCATCATCCCTTCCTGGTTTTTATCCACCCGTTGTATCTGCCCCACCACAGGTCAACTATGTGGCTACCTACCCCATGCCTATACTCAGTGATGATGTCGTCGTGCATAGTGTGCTGGAGGCATTGGGTCCTGACTTCCAGGATGTTTTCCTTCCATCGGGAGTGGAACTCTTGGAAGCGATGACTTCTTGTTCATTATGATGAGGTCGGTCGGAGCATGGTTCTTTTCCTGTGTCAAGCTCCTTAAAAAATGAAACCGGGTCTGGTTGGAGCACAGTTCGTTTTCTTGTGTCAAGCTCCTTAAAAAATGAAACAAGGTCATCTGAGGATAGTTCTTTTAATGTGTCAATCTCATTAAAAAAATGAAACACGTTTCCTGTTCAATTCGAGTCTTTGATAATTTCTCGTAAAATCCCAGTCGAGTCTTTCTTTTAATCTCGTAATTTGAACCTTCACTCCATCTTCCTTTCATATGGACTGAAGCTTGGGGGGCATGTACCTCGAATTGAGTCACCATGCTGGGGGCATGCTTTCTTTTTCAAGCATAGTTTGTTTCCGTTTCAAGCTTGTGTAAAAATGAAATCGGTTTCAAGCATAGTTTATCTTTGTTTCAAGCTTGTGTAAAAATGAAACCAACTTCAAGCAGAGTTTCCTGATTTCAAGCTTGTGTAAAAATTAAACCACTCCCATTTTACCTCCTGTGATTTCCATTTTATCAGCCTATTTTTGCCAGATGAGCCTTGGTTTTCTCACTCCATCGTCACTATCTTCTTGGTCGATCATATGCCTTCACTTGGTTGTTTTACCTGTTCCTGAGGAACTACTGCGATGAGTGGTCTTGTTAGCCAGCCTCTCAACCTTTACTTGTTCTGAGCAGTTCCACCATCACCGGAACCAGTTGCTACCCTTTATACCACTCGTTCCTCCAGGAAGAGTCATCTTTCAGCTCTTTTCTGACTCTCTAAACATGAAAAGATTGTTGAGTCCCTTGCCGGTTTCGATCTCGTTAAAGTGGACACGAAACGACATCTACCTAGTATACGTTTACCCCTTTTTCGGGCTGGGATAGATTATTTACGAAAAAGGAAAACCCTAGCCTATCGCAACTAGGAGGTTTTCTCATATATTGTTTTCTACCTTTTCGGGTCTGAGGAACTATTTACGAAAAGGACCATTGGAGTTTACTTTTCCGTTGTCTTTTCAAACTCTCTAAACATGAAAAGACGCCGAGTTCTCCCTTTGTTAGACTCGTTAAACCCTGATGACATTGGATTCAGTTGTAATGGAGATATTCAAGTTCCTCCTTCCTAGGGCTCGTTAAATGTACTAGGATGGACTTATATAGCAAGCATATAGTACCCTCTTCAAGCATGTGTAAAATTAAAGAGGCACTCGACAGAAATGGTGGGGAAAATGGAACTAATATCATTGTCGTGTCGGCAGTATGTCGCTCTTGAACATGGAACTTGTCTGCATTCATGTCAGGTTGGGGACATCTCATCTTGTTTTTTACTTGCCTCCATGGGTTTGGGTGATCCCTTTTGACCTCTCATCTGCTCTTTGCCTCGTCATCATGACCTCTGATCCATTGATGTCAAATACTGCCAAACTCACTGTCGTGCCGCCATATGTTCAAGAGAAGTTGACCTCTGCAAATTTCAACCTTCCTCTGATTCTCATCTGATCTTGATTCACAAATACATTATGTTCCTCTGTCTCGTGTCGATGATGTGGGAAACACTATGGCCCACCTTCGATCGAGGTTGCTTCCTGTCGACTTCAACTCATTATCCAGGAAGCTGATCTAGAGACTCCCTCTTGGTACCTTGGAGCCTGCATGCCTCAATGGCAGGTTCTTCGCATTCGGCGTGAGGTTTTCATCATTGGCCTCCGATCGAGTGATTCTATGGGTGTTCGATGCCAGCTTATTGATTCACATGCCGTATATTGTACCTGTAGTACCTCGAGGGCCATTGTCATTATTGGTGGTACCTCTCGCGTCTGTTAATAGCTTCCATCATTGGCTGGTAATCAGACAATGTTCTTGCATGTTCGACTTCAGCTCACATATTCGCATGCTTGAACTTGTACTTTGTTCGGGTCGAGATGGAGCGCAAGACCCTGGATTCCTGTCTATTATAATCCAGGCTGCAATTTTGTGGATTATTATGATTAGTTACATGACTCACTGATTGGATGGCTACGACCATACCTGAGTCTATTTATCGATCCTTACTGGATGGCTGCGTCCATGCCTTGGATCTGGATTATTGTATACTCTGTTATGGATGGCTGCGCCCATTCCACATATATATCATGTATCTAAGATATCAGTTGTACTTCCCTACGCAGGTTTTCTGACGGCGGTGTTTTCAGTTGAACACGTTCTCGTAAAGCATTTCACCCCTCTCTCTCTTTTGGGCCTCATGCTTTAGGGGGCATCTCTTACACATAAATTTTTCACCGTCCCTACAATTCCCCATCCCGCACATTGGAGGGCTTATTCCATGACCTGTGAGCAGTGACATTATCTGAAAACACTTTCATGGCATTCCCCTAGACATGGACTTTCATTCCCCTGAAGACAACTCCTTGTGAAAAACCCTAAGAATAGCCTTTTCATCCTTGGCGTGACTAGCCAGTGTTATACCCGCGCCAATGAGGGAAATCTTCCAAAGAGGGCGCGCCAATTGGCGCTCTGTCTCAAAGTCGCACTCACGCCAGGCTTAATAAAGGGTGTTTTTTAAAAATAAATGGTAGAAGATTGACTCCAACCAACTCCTAAACTGGTCTCTAAATTGAGATGGGACATTTGGCTCCGGATTTCTATGTAGAGGAAGTAGTTTGCCACCTCTCATGGAAGCTTCCTTGAGGATACGGCCAATCCCATGATTGTAGGGATCCCAACTCCTCTTCCACCATCTATATAAGCTTGCCATTTCCCTTTGCAAGAGTCTCCAAGAATCTCCAAGAGCCTTCATAGCCTAAAGAATGCTGCAAGAGCTTTGATATCCCTCATAGTGCCAAATCCATAGCAAGGAGATTTCCGATCGAAGAGAGAGGCTTGTCCCCATACTTGACAAGCTTTACCGAGACGTATTCCGCTGACGACCCGCCGAAGGAGAATTCAGCGTCAGAGCCAGGTTTTATTTTCCTTTGATGAATTAATGATAAGCGACTATTGGTTATGGTTCCACTCCTATTGTTCATTATGATCATGAGTTGTGTCTTCTCTGACTGACACATAATTGCATATATCGGGTTTTACGCTTGTGTTTGTCGTTTTTCTTGTGTGTGTAGGTGTTCGATCGCGGTGAGCGAGAGGATTTTGACCTACTGGAGCAAGGAAACGGGAGCGTCATCTTCTCTACAAACAACAACGTTGGATTCAAGGTAGGCCTTCTTCGCAAGCTGGTTTATTGCAATTAGGAACTTGCGCCATAGCATGTTACGATTGTTGCTAGACCCGATCTGGGCTAGTAGGGATCGCCTCTCTCCGCAGAGGGGATTTACCTCCTTAACAGAATATAAAGCTTGGAAAGTTACGTTGGCCTCCTACTTAATGACTTTTACACCTTGAACCAAGCACCCTTATGAGTTATGCGGTACCCCCTAGGAGAATAGAGAGAGTTGTAACCAACATCTACCTCGGGTACAATGAGGTTTTCCTCCTTTTCATCACTCATGTAAGCACCCTAAGATTCTAGCCACTGTGGTTACCACAAACAACAACACTGACCTAGGGGAATAGTAATAAATTGGGTCTACACACAAGGGTCGGGTATCTAGACCTAAAACCTCTAAAGGGATTACTCAAAGCGAGTTGTATGCTCCTTAAGGGGATCCCCAAGTAATACATGCAGAAAAAAAAACCCACTAAGGCCAATGAAGTGGGGTAGATCCCTTTGTTGGCCTCGATGTGACCTTGTGATTGACCCTTGTGTGAGAACGGATTCCTAGGAAACATGCCACTGCAAATGGATTTCCACTCCCTAACTCAAGCTTCTATTTTTTATCTTGGTATTGTTGGAGAATTAACCTCACCACCTACTCTAAGGCCCTAAGCCCTAAGCTAGTGTTGGTGTGCTAGAAAAGAAAAGGAAAATGTCCAATAAATTTTATCAAGTGTTGATTTTATTAGCTATTATTAATCAAGGGTATTGGATTGTAATTTATATGAGATGTAGTGACTCATGACCCAATATTAATGCAAGCTACATGAAATGCAACTTTTCACTATCTCTTTTGATGAAAGCTAACTAAAGAAGGTAAATTAGACTTTTTACTTTTAAAAAATGAAAAACAATCTCACTCTCAATATTCTCTCCTAAAACTCACTACATTGAACAAAATTATCTTTCCAAAAAAAAATCCAAAAGATAGGCTCGACGGTTAGCTCAATTGCTCGAGTCCCCATCATTAATGAACCTTTTCTATTAAGAGGTCATAGGTTCAATTGTCTTGACACTCTTAGGGTCAGGCTCATGGTTGAGCTGACAAGAAGTGATCCCTTCAGGTAAATCTTCTTGGTACAAATATTTCATGGTTGTAGTCATCACCAATCTCTGGGGTCCATGAACCACATAGAAAAAGTAAACAAACTAATAGAACCAAGCATTAAAAGGGTCAAAACTTGGCTTTGCAAAACATAATCACAATTGAAATAGCTTATCTCATATAGAAAAACAAAAATAGGAGTGAAAATTAAGTTTTATATATGTATTTCAATGCAAACAATTAAAACTGCATAGCCATAATGATCTACAAAGGAACAAAAAAAAACAACAAGTGGATGGGAGGGTTATGGGCCTCTAAATTAGACATAAAATATGGCCCATCGAACCTTTCTTAGGCCCATATACCTTCCTTATGCACATGAAAAGATATATTAAATCTCTCCTTCTGCACTTAATAATTTTTTCTTATGATTTAATATGTTCTTAGGAAGGTTTAAAGGTAATTGTATATTTGTGCCTAATATTGGTTATTTTTGTAGAATATTGTGAGAATATTGGGCAGATTATGCAGATTTGGAGAAGGAGATAATTTAGGGACTTTCTCCCTACCACAGGAAGATCAAGATTGAAGAATAAATGAGCACAATATTAGGAAATTATTCAAAAATCTTGGAGAGATTCAAGGGGGTTTTCCACCCTCCTTAACTATCAAAGGCATCCAAGCAACTCAAAGACCAAAGTGCCCTAAATCTATGGTTTACTTGGAGTCAAAGTGGACTCAATCACTATTTTCTAAGGAGCTGTTGATAGCTTCCCTTGAGGATAAATAAATTTGATCAAGAGCTAATTAGGGCCGATTCTGTTCCATTGGAGGCCAGTCCATTCCATTCCATCTCATGCAATTTGATTCCATTCAGAACCTTTGCTGCATGCTATGAAGCTGTTTATTATTGTACTTAGTGACTAAACTTTCAGAAATGTAAGGAGGCTATTCTCTTCCTGAAATGAGTAGAAAAACTCCAATTTACTAATTTAGTTCCAGATAGTTGGGCTCATGGGTTAGGGCCCAACCCATGTGCCTCAGCTACTCTGTTGTTATCATTCTTTCCTTTATGTCATTTAGCTAGTTTTGTTTCTACCATTTAGTTAATTTTATTCTTGAACAGTTAGCTAGTTTCAGATAGTTTCATTGTTGTTTAGTTTTTCTTTCAGTGTGCTGCTGTAGCTTTTTTCATTTTCTTATGAGAGTAATATAATAGAGGAAAACTCCAAAATATGCGGATCGAGCCTTCCCCTCTCATCTTTGTCCATATAGTTCGAGGAGGGTAGACCTTCCCATGGGCCAAAAATTACTTTTTGTTCACTATTTCTGAGTTTAGGGAAGAAATTGCATTACCAATATGAGTCTTTCTATCATTGTATTATCGCGCATTCATCTATTTTTGTGTATGGATCAGCAGATTTGTTTACAGTAATAAGCATCAAAAGTTCTAGAAAAGTTCATTAAGTCGTTCCTCGTCATTTTCCAATTCCTCTCCATCTCTGTGTTATGCTTCTGAACCTTTCTTTTGTGCCTCCATTTCCCTCCTATTTCTCTTCTTATCAGTTTTCACACCCTTTTTATTCACAAAACCCATTAAAATTTTGACCTTCGCCTTTCCTCCTCGAAATTCCCATTATCGCATTTCGCATTTCGTAATTCCTTTTCACAATCGCATTTTGCAATCTCCATCCGCTCTCCATTAACATTTCCCCACTCTGAACCCTGATTGTGATATTACCTTACTCTATTTCCACGTCACCCATCACATTTCACAACATTTTCCCTTTTTTCTTTAAGACTTACCGCAATCCCTTTTCGCAATCACATTTCGAAATCTCCATCCACTCTCCATTAACGTTTCCCAACTCCCAATGTCGATTGCGATATGATTAAAGAGCTCTACCACCTATCCTACCTCCACGTCATCTGACTTATCGCATTTCACATTTCGCTCCACTATCCCATCGCATTTCACATTTCACAGTTTCTTACCCATCGCATATCGCATTTCGTACTTCGCATATTTCTCTCTCGCTCTATTAACACTTACCACTCCCAGCCACTGATTGCGACATTACTGTAGCACTCTGCCATGTCACCCATCGCATTTTTCAATTTCAACCATATCACATATCGCACTTCCATCCCATTGCAATTCCACCATCACACTTTTCAAATCCTCCTTCTCCAATTAATTTTTTTTCGATAACATAAGTTTTAATGAAGTCTAATCCCCTCTTTCCACCTATAAGCCTTTTCCTATGTGGTTAAGCCCTCCATTATCACCTTTACCCCCTTGCCCTTCAGACTGCAATGAACACTTTTTGAATTATAATTAAGTCATGGATAACTTAGTTGCATGGATACAAGCATGGTAGATGTTGGGCCTTGAAATTCTCATGTCAAACTAGGAGGTAACTCCTCAAAATCAGAATGTGTATTAGCTGAAGAATGCATATGGATTTATACATGGAGGTGAGGCTATTGGGATTCATCTCCCAATGACTCTTGGCCTTCCTTATTTCCTAATATTAATTAATATACAATATTAAATGTGCACACCCATCCCATAAGATTAGGTGTCAACATTCCCCCCTTTAATCCGAAGGGATGTTGGTGAGTCCAAGCATCGATCTGAACTTTTCAAACTTTTCTCTTCCAAGTGCTTTGGTGAAGATGTCAGCAGTTTTCTCATTTGTGGAACAATGATGTAGATGGATGGTTTTGGCCTGAACATGATGTCGAAATAGATGGTACTTTGTATTGATGTGCTTTGTTCGATCATGGAACTTTGGGTTCTTGGCCAACTTTATTGCAGAAGTGTTGTCGATCATGAGTGGTGTGGAATACATTTGTTTCATCTGCAAATCTTCCAGGATTTTCCGGAGCCCACAATTTCCTTTGTTGCTTCAGCTGCTGCCACATATTCTACCTCGGTCGTGGAATCTGCTGGAACTGACTGTTTGCGTGATCTCCATGAGACAGCTCCTGATCCAAGACTCATGGTGTAACTTGTAGTAGACACCCCTGTTTCTTTGTCTCCATCAAAGTCTGAATCAGAGTATCCGATCAAGCTGAAGTTGCCTACCTGTGTATATTTGAGTCCAAAGTCTTGAGTCCCATTCAAGTACCTTAGCACTCTTTTTGCAGCAGACCAATGTCCTTCACAAGGTTTTTGCATGAACCTTGAGAGGATTCCAACAGCAAATGAAATGTCAAGTCTGGTGGTGGTCAGGTAGATAAGACTTCCTACAAGCTGTCTATACTTAGTTGCATCCTCAAATTCCTTCCCTTCAATAGATGTGAGCTTCAAGTTTTGTTCCATTGGAGTGGTTAAGGGATTATAGTCATCCATGCCAAATTTGTTCAAGAGATCTCTAATGTACTTCTTTTGAGAAAGAAATATGAATTTATGATGTTGAATTACTTCAATACCCAAATAGTAATGAACATGACCCAAATCAGTCATTTCAAAACCTTTCTTCAACTCTTTCTTCATGGATGCAATATAGCTCTCATTGTTTCCTGTTATCAAAAGATCATCTACATATACCACAAGATATACAACTATTTTTCCAACTTTCTTAACAAACAAAGTTGCATCATCAAGATCAAAGTGTTTGAAATTAAGTTTCAGAAGATGCTCGGTCAATTTCTCATACCAGGCTCGTGGTGCTTGCTTGAGGCCATACAAGGATTTTACAAGTTTGCAAACTTTGAGTTCTTGACCCTTTATCACAAATCCTTCTGGCTGGGACATATAAACTTTCTCCTTTAGATCTCCATTCAAGAAGGTTGTTTTTACATCCATCTGATGGACTTTCCATCCATTCTGAGCTGCTAAGGCAAAGAGAGTCCGGATGGTGGTCCATTTTGCTGTGGGAGAAAAAGTTTCTTCATAATCAACTCCTTATTTTTGTGTGAATCCTTTTGCCACAAGCCCGGCCTTGTGCTTGTCAAGTGAGTCGTCTGCTTTGTACTTGTTCTTGTAGACCCACTTACAGCCAATTGGTTTTGTTCCCAAAGGCGGATCCGCTTCGGCTAAGTGCCATTTCTTTATCAAGGCATCATACTCCTTCTGCATCGCTTCTTTCTATTCATCATGAGAAGCGGCTTCTTTGAAGGAAGTTGGTTCATGATATGTAGAAAAACTCAATTCACAGTTATAAGCAATATCCATATCAATAGGAGAATCATAATTATATACATCACCTTCGATTTGTTGAGTGGAACTTCTTGTTACTGTTTTTCCAACCTCATCAGGATGAACATTCTCAGGTGTCTTTGTCAGCCATTTGGGAGGACCTTTCTGAGATGGCCCAGGCTGGTCATTTGATTGAGTTGGGATTGATTCAAGATTCAATCTCCCAATTCTGTCAATCACATCATCCAATGTGTCATCCATGGTTGTTTCTTCATGTGGGGGAGAGAGTGCTTCAGGACATGATTCCACAGTTTGATTCAATATCGGAATCCCCCCTTCAAGATGTGGAATCACATTATCAAATTCTTGGAAAGACTTTGCATGTGTGAATCTATCCAGGCGATCAAGTTGCCGCTCAACAACCTTGTCACTCTTGGAAGATTCGAGAAATATGACATCTCTTGCTATCACAAACTTCTTATTTGCTTCATCATAGAGACGATATCCTTTGGAGGTATTGGAGTACCCCAAGAAGATACATTTTCTGCTTCTAGCACCAAGTTTGTTCCTTTGACCCTTGGGTATCAAGGCATAGCAGGTGGACCCAAAGACCCTGAAATGCTTTACCGAAGGAATGTGGCCATGCCACATTTCAAAAGGAGTTTTGTTTCTAATTGAACTTGAAGGACACCTATTCTTTATGTAAACAACACATAGAACTGCATCAACCCAAAACATCAATTTTACATTCTTGAAAAATAACATGGAGCAAACCATATTTAAAATAGTTCTGTTCATTCTTTCAGCTACACCGTTCTGTTGGGGATTATATGGCATAGTTGTTTGATGTTTGATTCCATGTTGACGAAGATAATTTTCAAATTCTTTTGAAGTGTATTCTTTTCCATTATCAGTACGTAGAGAGCCAATATGTGTTTGTGCATCATTTTCAATCCATGCATGAAAATTCTTGAAAGTTTGAAAAGCATCAGACTTATTCTTGAGTAAGTAAATCCAACACATTCTGGTGTAGTCATTAATAAATGTCATCATGTATTTGTTTCCATTTGCAGAAGCAATAGGCATAGGGCCACATAAATCTGAATGAACAAGCTCAAGTTTTCTATGTGCTCTGGAGTGTGAATCATGAAATGGTTGTTTGCTATGCTTTCCTAGAATACAAACATCACATTCCTTAGGTTTTCTAGGAATTGTAGGCAGTCCATTAACACCATTTTTCTTCAACAAACGAAGGCTTTCATAGTTTAAGTGTCCAAATCTAGCATACCATAAAAGACTTGATGGGAATGTACCTTCATCATGATGTGAACTGAATGCAAAGTTTTGAGCATGAGCAGATGAACCTTTCAGCTTCAAGAGTCTCCCTTCTTCTATTCCCTCCATGAAAAGTGAGTGATCTGATGCTTTTCTGACCTCTGCCTTGCCATCAAACAAGTGAATTGAGTGTCCTTGCTGCCGGATTTCGACCAGGGACAGCAAGTTTCTCTTCAACTCCGGAAGGTATAGAACCTCATGTAGGATATGATCAGGAAGACCAGGCAGTTTAAGCCTGACTGTGCCAAGCCCTGATGGCTTGAGTTTGGATTTATCTGCGAAATATACTGCTCCATCAACTTTGTCAGTGAATTCTTCAAAAAATCTTTTCTAAATGTCATGTGACATGTTGCTCCTGAATCTAGCAACCAATCATCTCTCCATGAAGTAAATGAAACATCAAATAGGTTTTCAGTTACTCCATTGTTACAATGTGCTAGAACAAAATGAGCTGATTCATCTGGTTTACCTTTGTCTTTGTCATTAGTTTTACCTCTGTCTTGATTTGTTTGCTGCTGAGCTTTAGATTGTCTGCCCCCCTTTTCTCTGAAGTTTCTTCTTCGTCTTCTGCCTTCTCTTCCTCTGGATGGACCTGAAGCATGTCTCTTTTCTCTCTGTGCCAAGTAGGCAGTCTCTTTAGAAGATTAAGGGACTGTCATCTTCTTTTGAAGGAGGAGAAAAAAAAAAAAACTTTGCTGGAAAAAAAATCTTCTGAAGAGGAAAAATTTCTGCTATAAAAACTTTCAACTCTTGAAATCTGCTCAATTAAAGGGGCAAAAATTCTTGCTGGAAAAATACTCTGAGTTTTAAAAAAACTCTTTGCTGGAAACTAAATTCTGCACAAAAACTCTTGCTAAAGACTGAATTTAAATGGACAAAAAAAAAAACTCTTTGCTAAGAGACTGAATTCTGCACCAAAAAATAAGTGTATTTTTTGTTTTGTTTGGAGAAAAAAAATTTGTATGAGAAGCGGTGAAATGGTAGGGCGATATGAAATGTTTATGGGAGGGCAATATTGTGAGAATGGGAAGTGATATGGGAGGGTATTATAATGCAGGTAAAGGGCGTAAAGGAAAGTGAATATGACAAATGGAGCAGAGTGAATTTAATGACAGCATATATAAAAAAAACGTGTTATACAGACGATGAATGGACACACATATAAACGATGTGCCAAAGACACACGTATATAAACGATATATATATGAGCGATATTATATAAATGATGAGCGATATAATGTATGAGTGGAGGGGCGGTATTAAGTTTAAAAGAAAAATTTAAAACGAGATTACAAGTTGGGGAAGGTCGTCGGTCGAAAGGCTGTGGGGAAGGCCGTCAGTCGAAAGGCCGTGGACTGAGGGTGGCTGCCCGTGAGACCAGGGAGAGGAGGCGTAGTCGTAGGTGTGGACAGTGTTTTAACTATTCAGGCGGTATTAACTATTCAATGGACAGAAATTTCATATACAATGAACAACGTTTTAATATGCAGCATGGAGGAGGGCCAACATGCCACAGAGGGCGGAGGACTGTGTTGATATATAGTCGATGCAATATACAGGTAGCGAAGGATATACAGTTGATATGAAGGACGTTGTCATCGTGGAGTGTGAGGGAAGAGATGGGTAGGTCGAGCAGGGAGTGGGGAAGAAAGAGGGAAGGCGTTGGGAGATAAGGCGGATTATATAAATATAATGTGCGGACTGTAGGAGTCGAGCGTTAGAGCAAGGGGCGTAGACCAGTGAGGGAGAGGGCGTAATGAATATATGAGAGCGGAATAAGTTCAAATGCACAGTTATTCTTGAATGGACGCAGAGAAGAGTTATGTAATGACCGTGCGTGTGTACGCAGGGTAGGGGAGAGGGCGCAGAGTTGAGGGATGGGAGGTGAGTCGATGGAGAATGGAGGCCCAAAAGGTCGTTACAAATTTTTTTTTGAAATGGAATCTTGCAGAATGACAGAGCCTGCAATTTGCAGAATGACAGAGGAACCTGCAGTCTTCAGGAGCTGCAGGAGCTGGAGCTGCAAATGTCAGGGCTATATAGAGAAAAAAAATGCAGAATAACAGTCTAGCAATTAAGGAGCAGCAAAAGCTATTAATAAAAATTGACTGAGCAAAGGAGAGGGAGTTACACCACAGGAAAAAATGCCAATAGTGGAGCTGGCTCTGATACCATGTCAAACCAGGAGGTAACTCCTCAAAATCAGAATGTGTATTAGCTTAAGAATGCATATGGATTTATACATGGAGGTGAGGCTATTGGGATTCATCTCCTAATGACTCTTGGCCTTACTTATTTCCTAATATTAATTAATATACAATATTAAATGTGCACACCCATCCCATAGGATTAGGTGTCAACATCTCATTTACTTCCATTACTTTTTCACTTATATTTCCAGATTATCTCCTTCACTCCACCTCCATTTCATTACATTTACCTTACCATTACCACTATTGGGTTACATTTATGTTTTTCCAAACTCTATTAATTCCTAGTATTTTTAAGTGAATTTGTGGTTAAAAATTAGAAAATAATATGCACATACTTATACCTAACAAGTAGAATGAGTTTGTTGCCATGTGTAGATCAAAAAGAATCTTCCAAAAGACTCTTATGTGGCCTCCTAAAGCCAAATTCAAATTTGGATGAGGAAGATCATGGGATCATAAGGATATGTGTCTCATTTCCTATTTGTATTGTAAATCTAAGAAGAGATGTGCCTTTTCACTTCCTATTTGGATTGTAACTCTAGAGATATAGGGAGATATTTATGGAATCTAATTAATGAGATAGTTTCTCATATTTTCTATAAATAGGGGAAGCTTTCTCATATTAAATCATGTGTAAAATTGGAGTTATGCTCAGGCTTTAAATATAGAATTAGATTGTGGCACCTTACTCATGAATGTTCCTTCATTTTGATTTGGGTTTTCTTACATATGGAGCATCTCGATTTATCATCTCTCATACTTTTAGATCAGCTGCCTAAAATGTGTGAGATTTACTTGCTTTTATATATTAAAGTTTATTTGCCTTCTTAGTATTAGTTTTAGAATGATTGTGTAATCTTTGATTTTCTAAAAACATTTCAATAGGATAAATTTATCTATTTTCCAATTGGATTAAGTTTGAGGCAATAGAGCTCACAGTTATTTAGTTTCCTTTCATGTTCTGTTATTTACTTTCTTAGATCAAACTATCAATTCATTTTATAATTTAATGTTCCTAAAAAAAATCAGGCTAAGAAGGTGTTCCAAATTGGGTGATTGAATGTTCAACCTATACAATCATTGAGATTTGATTTTACATTGTTTTATAGATTTATATATGTTATCACTCAGGTTTTCCTAGAAGTTGTGTAAGAGGAAAGTATACCCGAGGTAACCACAAACCAACCTTTTAGATGCAGAATCTAGCCAATCTGCATCCAGAGAGGACTCTCTCTTTATAATTTATCTTTGTTCTTAGAAGGTTTTAGGCTAGTTATAGATTCAAGAGTTTGTTTTGGGAAAATGGTGGAATCCACAAACTAAGGGCAAGGTTGAGGGCTTTCAGTCCATTGGGCTATGGAGTCAACGGATGGCTTCACTGGATTTCTATTCTACGCACAAGATGGCTTTACAGGGCAAGATAGCTAGACAGAGAACAATCCTTAGAATTTAAAGTGGATGGGATGATTTTGAAGGGATGAAAGGCAGCTAAGAATCTTTCACCATGTTCAAAAAAGAGAAATGAGACGACTACAAACAAAGAGCAATGAAGAATTCTTTATTATAGTAATCAACAACGTTTAAATTAGCAAAGCAAGAGCATTTAAGAATTCATGCTTATAACTAATTCAGAGGAAAACATTAAGAACAATCACATCTGAAATCAGAGTACAATTAAGTAAATTCTGATTCAATCCTTTATGTAAATTATTCAGAAATGGACATAATGATATTATAAACTGATATAAAAACTTAAGACAAAGGGTAGAAAGACTTATTGAACTGTAGTCCAACACATGAATCTTGTAAAAAGTCTTGTACTTCAAATCGTCATCCAGTAAGCCACAAATAAATTTCTCCAAAATGCTTTTATTCCGAAAATCTCAATGTTACAGCAGAGTAATAGAATCCACCCTCAATACTCTCTTTGAGAGTTTATTTATACACAAAATAATTGAAAATATCTCACACTATCCTAGCCCATAATTTGGGGTGACTAAGGAGTAGTTTACAAGTAAACATGAGACAAATGGTCTCGTAGATAGAATAAAAAGTAACTGCTGATGTGTTGTTTCCTTTCTTTATGGATGTGCTGGAGGTAAGTGCTGAAAAAGGGCTTTGTTGCTGTCTTCTGGAGTAATTTCTTTGCTTGTTTGATACTCTTTGTCTTTATGGATACTCTTTAACCTGTGTAACTGATACTCTTTCATCTGTACTCATTTTTATCATTTACCTGATAGTAAAGATAAAATTCTCATCCTAAAAATAACTTTTATAGAATTTCCAATAAGTCTCTCCACCATGAATCGTCTGGTATCATAGTCCTTTTGAGTTTTCTCAATGTCTCATCTGCTTCTGTGAGTTTGTAAAAGGTGGGCTCATTAGGAAATAGATACTTTATTTCATGTTCCAGATGAAATAAATTCCTCACTCTATCATAGATACTTCTCCCTGTTGGTAATGTCGATTCTGGAAAAATGGTAGAACAAGCAGTTGTATTTTGAGCATGAGTATTTATTTTCTTTACATAGGTTTCTAAGTCCATTATTTGATCCTCTGAGAGCATAGGACTTGGTAACCCATTGTCCAACAAAGCTTGAAATTTCTCCCTGAAAATATTGATATCAATCAAAATGTCTGAGCACTTCCTTTCTAAATTCTGCATGAAAGTCCTTTTGATGAAAACTCTCTTTATTTCCAAAACTATGCCGGTCCTGTCCTCAATCCCTAATACTGCAAGTTGTTGCTTTGTCCGGGTGTTCAAAAATTGAATGAGCTGATTGGCCTGCTCAGGCCTGCCTCTTAATTCATTTCTGGTTCTGTTTATTTCTTCTTGAGCTATTTTAACCAAATCATTTTGTTCAAAAATTGCTTGAACAGAGGGCCAAATACCCTTTATTAACTCAATGATATTACCCCAAAGAATTTCATTTATTTCCTTTAAAGGCTTTTCCAATGAAAGATCTTTTTCCAAAGCCTGAGCCAATTTTTCTAACGTTTTTATTTCCCTGGTGTTATCAGCAACTGTCTTCTTAGATGTATCATATTTTTCCTCCAATTTTACTAATTGCAATTTTGTGGTTTGAAGTTCTGTGACCCTTAGTTGTAGACTTTCCATTTGTTTTATTAATTCATCAGAACTCAAACCAGAAGTGTTTACCTGGGATGGTTGTGTTTGCTGACCTGCTGTTGAAGTACCTGTGGTTGTAGCAGCTTCTGTGGCGTATGTCTGCTTGATAGCTTCCTTTTCCTGCAAAGCTTGTTCCAATTCCTTCTCCGTTTCACTTAGTCGCTCAGTAATATTTAGGAGGAACTCCATTATTTCTTCCTGTGAATTCCCCTTTAGAACTTCTTGGGTCTGAGGGTGCCTTGAGGCTGGCAATTTTAGCTGCTTTCTCAGTGCAGCTATGTCATCATCTTTCTTCTTTATTAATGCCTCAACACTTTTAATATCTTTGGGGTTGTGCCCCAAACCAATGATTATGTCTTCTAAAGACTTTATTCTGTTATCTTTGGCCTGTGAAGAGGCCCTCTCAATTTGCAATTGTGCAGTTGTGTTATTCAAAGAATCTTGCAGCGTTATAGCTGCCATGGCTTTATTGGTAAGAGTGGAGTACACCATTTCCCCAGTTTGTCTGTGCAGTTCTAGCTGGTCCAAAGGATGAATGTCCTTTGCCAGGACCTCAAAATTTGTTTTAATGTAATCAGCTGCTGACATGGGATTTGGCACCTTTGACTTGAAGTGGCTCATTATCATTTTGCCTTGTGACATGTCAAATGCTGACATTAACCTTTCCTGATTATGGGGAGCCATTTTCATATATTGATCATATACCTTCATTCTTAATGGATCATTCTTTGCCTTAATATTAATGAAGGTTCTTTTAATATCCCCTGTATCTGTTTTTGGTGGTCTGAAAGAGGATACCTCAGTACTTAATTGCTTTTGTAAAGCTTTTCCTTTCTGTCCTGTGTTTGTTTCACTAACTGTGCCAGTTAGTTGACTGTCTTCCCTTCCATCATCAAACACTTCATCTATGATTTCCACATCTGGAAGTGGATCTGATTTATGTTTTTTGGCTTGGTGTATTCCTGAGGACTCTTTAGGAGGTGTGGTATCTGGAACTTGCCTTTTCTTTCCTATCTCCATATTGGATGGAGTTTGTAATTCTGAAACTTCAGGCTGCTTTACTGGAGTGGGAGAAACTTGGGTTTGTTCAGGTGCTTTGGAAGTTTGTGGTTTCTCTGCCATGACCAAAGTTTCAATGACCTGAATTTCAGGTTCCTTTCCCTTGCCTTTTGGTTCTGCTGCCACTGGTGGACTGCCTTCCTGCAATCTCTGTTGTGGATTTGCTGCTGAAGATGTGCCAATTTGGGGTACCTGCACTTGACCACAAGATTCTAGGTCATACTTCTTCTGAAGATCTTTCATAATTTTATTCATTTTTTCTTCTGCACTTTCTTCTTCAACAAGTGTTTTTTCCACCCATTCATCTTGGTTAGCATATTTCTCTATATCAGGAATCTTGTGGTGGATATAAGGGGAAGATTTGTTCTTTAATCTTTTTTCACAGATGAAACCAAATGGGTCATAAGGAACCCAACGAAAAATTCTTTGAAATTTGCAGCGGTTTTGTAATATATCCTCTGCATCTCGCTTAGCCTCTCTAGAATTGCAAATGTATGGACCTAATTGGCTTTTAATCCGGAGTTGAGCTTTCTTTTTCACACTACAAAAATGGATCACATCTGAATTGTTCATTTGCCTGAAATATTCCAAGGCAAACAGTCTCATGGGTACATACTTTGGTAACTTGAATGGATGTAATACACATCCATAGATTCTGATGACTGTATGGTTTTGATACAAATACCAATCCCCAACTTTATAGGTCCTTGAAAGTTGCAAGGTCTTCTTTATTTCATTACTGAGTCTTGGGGGAGGAATCCCTGTCAACAATGTAGTTGCAGGATATACAAAAAGATCTATAAACTCAGAATAGGAATAGGGAGACTCATAAGAATGAATTATGGGAGACCACAATATAACTGACCTTTGGTTTCCCTTGGCATCAAGTTTTTGAACAGGGAAAGGGAACTTTTCTGACTGATAGTAGATAATGAGATGATAGATGACTGAGGAATATTTAAAAACTTTTTCATCATCTAGCCTCATGAATTGATCATGGATCTTGTTGGCTATGAAGGAAGCAAAGTCATATTTAATTTCAGGAGGTTGCCCAAGAGTAAAAATGGATAGCAAAACCAAGGTTATCTCATCAACATATTCACTGGTGTTGAAGCCCAAGACAAAAGATATCATATTGAGGATGAGTCTTCCCAATTGATTGAAATAATAAAAACCATAGGGAGGAGGTCCCTTAGGTTGGTGTTCAGGCAACATGAAATTATGGCAAATGGACTCTAATTTCTCTGGGGTCAACTTATTAGACTTCTCAATCAAATCTTCCATGGACAGAGGTGCCAATTCTTGGTCAGGTTCAAAGTGTAGCATTTCATTGATGGCCTGGGGAGTAATGGGGAATAGAACACTTTGGTCAGGGGATATCACAGCTCTTTGAGTGGGATCATAGATTGAATGGAAATAGTGGATAATTTCTGGGAAATTAATGACTGAGGGGATGAGGTACCTTGGGAGATTGAATTCCCACAGTCCAATGACATCTTGCCCCTTTGAATAATCGTCTCTGCAGCGACAAAAACTCAGAAGGGGGCTTTCATCAAAATGCAAGTCTTTAATCTGAAAATCTTTATCCACTAAGGGTAAATACTCTAATTCTCTGTGAGGGGAATTCAGTGGGGTCACATTCAGGGCTGCTGGGGCTTCCATTTTGGTTCTTGTGGATTCAAAACGGAAATTCCTGGGTTTTCTTCACAGGCCGGGCGCGTTTTCGATTTTAATGATAAAATTGTCACAATTGCCGGTTCTGGGGAACAATTTACAGTTTTAAATCTCAAAGAGTAATCTCAGTGATAAGATTTAATTATCAATTCAGTGGAAAACAGGGAATACAGATTTTCTATTGAAGTTCGGGGCGTTGTAAGATCAATACCTGTTCTTGGAAGAAAATTGGCTTTTAACAGGTATCAGGCGATGGCGGGAGTGTACTCGAACACAGGTGCAGTGGAATCTTGGAGCGAAATCAGATAACACAGTAAATTTCAGTGGAAATTCTAAAATCGTAGCAGAAGGCGCTGTTGTTTTCAATAATGAAAATAACGGAAAAAACACGAAAATTGGCTTTATTTACAAGTTAAAGGGTTTTTTAGTTTTTTGAGGAGTGACGTCATCAATGTACGGGCTGACGTATGCAAGGTCGGGCGGTAAGCAGTAAGCGGTAAGCGGTAATCCCCGCACCGCTTATGGACGAAGGTGGTATTAGTCGGGAGGGCAGCGATTCCACAAAGTAATTGACACGTGGACGGTGACTAGTCAAATACCGCCAATCCCCCGCTGGTTATTGTTCGGGTGTTGGATGGCTAGCGGAATGAACGCTAGCCGTAGATCTTACAGTGGGAGATCGTATGGCGGAAAGGACGAATAGATGGTGGGGTTTTAGTGCGCGGGCCCGACGGGTTTTAAAACACAATTAACTCTATTTAAACATCCCAGGGGGCATATAATAGGCGGAAAGGTTATTAATTAGTTCTGATAACTAATTAATCCCGTGGTTGGAAGTAAAGAATATCACATGCGGGTATTATAATGAAAATGTCGGGTGGGATGCCAGGTGGACGAGCCACGTTGGCGCGGGATTTTCCGAAGTTTTGATTTAAAAATAAAACTTCAGATTTATTATTTTTTGGTATTAAACATATAAATCATATGTTTAAAGTTTTTCGTATATATGTTTTTTTATTTTATTATATGGTAAATTAACAAATGTAATTAACTTACCATAGGGGCGGGTTTATGGTATAATGATAAATTTAACCAAAGGGCGTATAGTGGGTTTTTATGTTAATGCACGGGGAAATAATTACTTTGGTTAAACTTTATAATAGAGGGGTTTTGGGGTATTTATAAAAAAGGAGTTATATACTTAGGATAGGGCATTTCACTAGGGATTTAGTAAATAGAGTTAAATGTAAATATGACAAAGGGACAAGGGAACTCAAAAAACTTTGCATATCTAAGAAAATGACAATTTCTGAAGTAAATTGCAATATCTCATCTTCAACATTTAACTTAGAATAGTAAGTTATTTTGAGGGATTTTTATGGAATTTTGCATGATTTTCCTAAGTAAAATTGGATTTTAGTTAGGAAAAAGTTAAAAGTGAATGATTATAATGATGAATTATCTCAAGTACTTAGGTATTTTTGATCATTAGGTCGAGGGTCCGGTCCCTCCAGAAGTCAAGGAAATGCCTTGAGCCCCTTTGATCTCCAAATACCTTAGTGCTTTGGGGGAAATTAGTAAAAACTTAGGGAGAAAGTGATGTAGGAATTTAATGATTTTGACTTTGCTTTCTGTGATTTTCCACTGTATTTCCTGCTTCAGTATTTGTGATGAAGTAAAGGATCAAAACATGTAACAGCATCATTCATCAGATAAAACTTTGCAACACTATCTACCTATCCTATCTACTACCACCATTTTCTCTTCTTTATTAGGGTGCATTTAAACTTGCAAACCCTTATCAATCTTTTCTTTTTACAAGGCAAATATTTCTAATTCTACCCTTATTACATCCAAGGGCTCAGATTAAACTGTGGAGCACCTCTTATTAACTCTACCTATCTACTTATCTACCAAGATTAAACTGTTTGGACAGATATTTATTCTCTAATCTATAACATGAAATTGAAATATGAGTAAGCCAAGTTTAAACAGTTTGACTTATTCATGAATTGTGGCAAAGGTTTGATAAGCTGCACACAATTGCTTTATTACCAAAATGAAATAGTAGTGGCATTTGGATTTGCACACTTTCCTTGGTCTATTTTTTGCTTGAGGTTCATTTCTTTCACTTTTTTGACCAATTTATTTTTCTTACCCTTTGATTTTTCTTTTAGGGTATACCCTCTTTACATTTTTTAAATTTTTTGATTTTTTTTTATTTTTTTAGGAATATGGAACACCTTTGCTCAAGAAAGAAGGTTTGAACATATTCCATAGTTCAATCAAGACAATCATGAAAAATGAAACCTATTGGTATAGGAGTCTAACACTGGCTCCACTTGGGGATGGCTTTTCCTTGTGAAAAGTCAAGAACAGCAGGTCAGATGCCTAAACATGTCTTCAAACTGAATTATGTAATCTCCTTCTCCTGGTAGCTTTTATTTTACATATGATAGTGAAACTTTTGAAGCTTAGGGCCTTCACTTCGGGCTTCAACTTCAAGAAGTCACCATCCAATCCAAACTGCATTAAAAAAGGATATATTATGTACAAGTTAGAAAAATCAAAACATTCTAGTAAATGGGATCAAAATAATGCTTGAGCATTCGACCATTGACTGGTCCTTCTCCAACTTCTGAATTGTCCAAATCCTTCAAAAAGTATGTGTTATTTCCCTGCAAGGCATGAATGATATAAGGCCCTTTCCATAAGAAATCAAATTTCCCATGTTTTCCTTTTTCTTCTCTTCTTGAATCCCATCTTAGGACTTTATCACCTAGGTGAAAATCTTCTGATTTAGTCCTTTTATCAAACATTTTCTTTAACTTTTCCTGCAAGACTTGTGATCTTTGGTATACCTCTTCCCTGGTTTGTTGCAGGTGGATTGTTTGATTAATTCTTCTTTGAATGTCATTTGGCTCCACTTGAGCCTCCTGAAGTAATTTCATAACAGGAATTCCTAAAGATGATGGGAATCTTGCTTCAAGGCCATAAACTAATTCATATGGACTAGTCCCAATTGATTTCTTAGTTGTAAGTCTGTCTTCCCACAATGCATTGGTCAGTTTCTTGTGCCAATTCTTTTTGTTTTCTTCCAATAACTTTTTGATGATATTAATAAGGCTTTTATTGGAGGATTCTGCTAGTCCATTACCCTGAGGGTAATAAGCTGTTGAATGGCCTAAAGTAATATGATATTTACTACAGAAACTAATCATTTTCTTTGATTTAAATGCAGCAGCATTATCTGTTATAATCTTTTCTGGACAGCCAAATCTTGAAAGTATGTTGGTTTCTAAAAACCCTATGATTATAGAATCATTGGCATGTCTACATGGGATGGCTTCAATCCATTTAGTGAAGTAGTCTGTGGCAGTTAAAATCCATCTGTGTTGCCCTGAAGAAGGGGGGTGAATTTCTCCAATAAAATCTAACCCCCATTATTGAAAAGGTCTTTCTGTGGAAATTGGTTTTAAAGGCAAAGGTAACAACTTTCTTTTACCTTCAAATATCTGACATTTATGACAAGATGTTACAAATTTCTTAACATCAGAAAATAAGGTTGGCCAATAAAACCCAGCCCTTAAGATTTTGTCTGCAGTTGATTTCCAGTAGAGATGTCCTCCACAATCCCCTGCATGAAATTCATTAAGAACTTTATCAGTTTCATCTTTTAATAGACAATTCAACAAGATTCCTTCATGATTTTTTCCAAAATAGAGTGCTATCTAGAATACAATATTTCAAAGATGTCATTTTTAAAAATCTTCTTTTCGTTCTGGACAACCCTGGAGGAGCTTGCAGGTTTAATAAAACATGAATTATATCAGTGTACCAGGGTGAATCTAAGAAAGCTTGACTGATCTGTGGAGTCGCCATCTCCTGATTATCATCCAGTTTGTTAATGTCTAAGGCTTGGCAATTAGTTTCAGTCATTAGTTGAGCTAAACCTTGGCCTTTTATGAGTTTTGTTGGCTTAATCTCAATATCATATTCTAAAATGGTAGCTATCCATTTACCTCGTTTACCTTCAATGCCATCTTGAGTCAAAATATCTTTAACTACAGCATTAGGCACATAAGCTATCACATGAGAATATAATATGTAAACCCTGAAATCTTTAATTGCTTTTACCAATGCAAAAGCATGTTTTTCCATAATATTGTATTTTAGAGATGCATCCCTAAGTGCTTTACTAAAAAATGCTATTGGTTTTTCACACCCTTGGTCATCTTTTTGAATTAAAACAGCTGCAACTGTATGTTCAGAAGCAAATGAAAAAATAATAAAATCTCTGTCAAATTTAGGACTGGTCAGAACTGGTGTTCTTGTTAAAGCCATTTTAATTTCTTCGAACGATTGTTTGGCTTCTACAGTCCAATCAATGCTTGAATCTTTCCTCAACATGTTAGTAAGTAACCTAAGTAACTCAGCTAAACTAGAAATAAATCTTTTCAAGAAATTAATATTTCCTATGAATGCTTGAAACTCTTTTATGTTTATGGGGTGGGGTATTTGCAAAATTGCTTGAATTCTTTCTGGATCAATCCTAATGCCATCTTTAGAAATAATATGACCTAAAAGCTTTCCTTCTTCCAAACCAAACAATGAATTCTTAGGGTTTAAAGAAATCCCATATTTTCTGCACTTTATAAATACTTGCCTTAGGTGATCTAAATGTTCTTGATTTGTTTTAGAAAAAACAGTCAAATCATCTAGGTAAATAACCAGAAAATCATGTATCTCTTTAGCAAAAGCAATATCCATTGCTCTTTGAAATGTAGCTCCTGCATTCTTGAGCCCAAATGGCATTTTGACATATTTAAACGTACCCCATGGTGTAGTGAATGTTGTTTTATCCTAATCATCAGGATGAACCAGAATCTGGTTGTACCCTGAAAATCCATCCAGTAGTGATATTCTCGAAGATCCTACTACCCTTTGCAGAATGTGGTCCATTTTCGGCAGAGGATAGTTGTCTTTTAAAGAAACTTTATTCAAATTTCTTAAGTCGACACACAGTCTAATTTCTCCAGTCTTCTTTCTTGTTGGTACCAGGTTAGAAACCCATTCTGAGAACCTGATAGGAGCTATAATCCCTGCCTCAAACATTCTTTTGATTTCCTTTTCAATTGAGGGTAATAAAACAGGATTTATTCTTCTAAGCTTCTGTTTGAAAGGTTTCTGATCTGGTTTCAATGGTATAGTGTGTTGAATGATGGATGTATCATAAGATTTGAGATCTTCATAACTCCAGGCAAAAACGTTCTGGAATTCTTTCAATAGTTCAACATATTTGACCTTTTGATCTTTTGGAAGAGATTTGGACAATTTAACCATTTTGGGATTTTCTGGGGTTCCTAAGTTGCATTCTTCCATATCAGCTTTAACAGGTTCCATTTTAGGTCTAAATGGAATATCGTTTGAGTCAAACAGATCTTCCAAAGGAGTTAATCCTTTGGGCAAATGATTATCTTTTAAATTGATGATTTCTGTCTCATCTTCTATGATCTCATCAAATTCCATGTGTTTCAAATTTTGCATGTCCTTTTCAGTGAATGTGGTTGGGTGCAGCATATGAATTGCATTTTCTCTTGAAATTTCTATTTTTTGTTCTTTTTCTTGATCAAATTCATCAATAGTTATGTCTTCATCTATATTACAGTTAGAAAACTCATTTTGAAGTGTCAAAAAATTATTGATTTGATTGTTAATCACAAATACTTGCCAATTCAAAAGATTGTCTGGTATTGCAGGCCTGTGTCTAATTTCAGCTGAAAACTGATGATTAGGATCAAAAGGTAACTTACATGTACTAGCAAACATTTCCAGACTGTGAGCATGTAAATTTTGTTTCCTGGGAATCTTGGCAAGTTGAGCTTGTAAAAATGTGTTGAGAATTTCCACAACCGTTTCTCTGTATTGTTTCAATCTCATGTCTTTTGTTGAACATTCTCCTTTAATCTGTTGAATAATTAGCTCAGAGTCTCCTATGATTGATACCCTAATAGCTCCTAATTTCTTGACATGTTTAAGCCCTAATAAAAGAGCTTCGTACTCTATTATGTTGTTAGTGCATTTGAAATTCAACCTATAAGCATGACCCTCTGCATGATTATTTTCAACATTATGTAGCCAAATCCCAGCTCCTGCCCCTAGTTTGTTTACTGAGCCGTCAAACTCTAAATGCCATAGAATTTCATGTTCATAATCCTCATCAATTGTTTTAAAATGTTTCTTGACAGGAGCTAGTTGTTTAGTTTCTTCAGGTATTTCTTGATCATCTGTTGTTTCTTTATTTTCAGAGATTTCTTCAATTTTAACAGTGGCTTTGTTTATGGTTTCCAATTCTGGAGCTTCTATTTCAGTAGGGAGATCCAACTCATCATTGTATAAAATAAAAGAATCCATATCAGAATGTACAAAGTAAACAGGGAATTTTTCAGGCTTCTCATGGCTACTGACTAAGTACTTCATCAGGGCTTCTCTATATAATCTTTTAGGCTGACCGAATACTGAAATAGTTGCATATGACATGTCTAGTTGAATAGACCCTCCAAGTTTAGAACCCCATGATCTAGACAATAACATACCATATTTAGGTGGAATATCAGCCACTACTATGTCCATTAAAACAGACTTAGTAGGGTATTGTACCAAAGTAACACACAGATCTTTAATCAGACCTAAACATTTTACCTGACTAGAATCAAATGAAAACAAATCTTTGTATGGTCTAGTAATATCTAGATTTAATCTTTCCATTACTGCTTTTGGCATCAAATTGTGAGATGCTCCAGAATCAAGCATTGCATTATGTAGTATCTTGTCATGGACATTCAGGCTTACATAAAATGGAGGTGTCCCTCCACTTTCTGGTTTGCCATTGACCTCAGGGCCAAAAAGAAGTTTGGGTCGATCATCAAGAATATTTACTGAATCATCCAATCCAGTAATGTTAATGTTTAGGGACTTGGTAATCTGACTTCTATAGACATCATGTTTAGCCAATTCTGATAAAGGAACAGCTATCTTTAGTTTGCCTATTTCAGCCTCTAGATTGAAAGGTTTTTCTGTTTGAGTTTTAGTGTTTTGCACAGTTGGGTTTTCTCTATTTTTTGGGTCTTCAACATTTTTCTCTTTTTCATGAATGAGATTTTGTTTTGAAGGGGTATATGAACTAACTTCTATTGTTTCTTCTACATTTCCCACAGGAGGAAAAGTATTAGATTGTTGTTTATTGTTTGGTTGGTTGTCAGAAACATCTTCAATTATTGGATTTGAAGGGTTGGGAGTTATCCTAGACAGAATTTGTACTTGGGGAATGTTTTGTACAGGGGGAATGTTAACTTTACCTTTGACATTTTGTTTTGCATTTTTCTGTTTGCTATTCTCTGGCACATCAATCCGTCTACTTCTCAAATTATACTGTTTATGGACCTCATAAATTGTTGTGTCATAGCCTTCCTTAAAATCAAAAGTCTCACCTGAATGAGTTTAGAATGTTTCAAGGATGTGATTCTCTTGATCATCTTGGGATAGGAAGACTTCTGGTTCATTTTTGTCATCTGTTACATTGTTTATTTCTACATCTTCTGTAGGTTCTTCAGAAGTTGAACCTTCAACAAAGTTTTCTTGGAAAGGTGGCCTAATGTTTTGATCAGGGATATTCTTTCCCAAATTTTGATTCAGATTTCTCCTAAAGTTTGGGTTTCTTGCAACATTCTGATTATCACTAGAAGACTTTCTTTCAATGGTCTCCACTCTGTCTCCTAATCTTTCCATACCTTTAATAATTGCATCCTGCTTCTTTTCAAAAGCTGAAGGTTCTTCATTCATAGGCATTCTTCTTTCTGCTCTTGCTCTGGCTCGTTTTTCTATCAGATTTGCTTCTACACTTACCACTATGCTCTGCATTTCCTCTAATGTTTGGGGAGCTATTTCCCTGAGGGAATAAGCTATATCAGAGTCAAAACCATCTGGAAATTTAACCAATACAGAGTCAGGTGGGGGTCTTAGGTTTTGAGAAACTGTGTTATATGCTTCATTGAATCTATTGATGTAATCTTGTACTGTTTCGTTAGGTCTTCTTCTTAATTTTTCGAACTCTGATAGGATCTGAAGAGGATCTTTCTTCTTCTCCCATAGGTTCAAAAATGCCCTGTATAAAGCTGGTAAATCAGCAATAGTATTTGGAGTAAGGGCCCTAAACCATGTCCTAACTTCTCCAGTAAGACTCTGAATGAAAATTCTCATTCGGACATTATCAGTGTCAATTTCATAGAACTCAAAGTAATCAGTCATCCTTTTGGTGTGTTGTTGTGCTGTGTAAGTACCTGATCCATCAAAAGGTGTGATCTTACTCTGGTAATCTTGGGGCAAAGCAGGAGGGTTGGCTGGTAACTGTAAAGGGGCATACCGATTAGCCATTGGAAGATAAAGTGGGGTAATAGGAGTTGATAGTCTGGCAGGAGGAGATGGAGGAGTAGAAGGGGTGACATGTGTTTGAAAAGCTTGAGAAAAAGTGACTGAACTTGGAGATGCTTCAGTAATCACAGAGATGTTTGAACTTTCTTCAAAGGTTTGGTCAGTCTGAATAGAGTTATGTAATTCTCTGTCAAGATGATGCGAAACAAATCTGTATTGCAAATCTTCAAAGAACAATGGATCTGGAACTAATCTGGATAATTCGGTCTCAGAGAAATTCACAAACAAGGATGTTTCAAATCATGCATCAAAAGGGATGTCATCAATATATATAATTTTCACAGGACAGGATGCAGATCTAGAAAGTGGTCTAGAACTTCCTGAACTCTCTTGACTTCCTCTTTCAGAACTTTCTTGACTTCCTTGTCTTCTAAGAATCCTAGGAATCAGATTTGGATTTTCAAATATTGGTGGTGGATTGGGGTCAAGGTTTGACCTAGTATGTTGAATCCTTTCTGAAGCCAGTTTTCTTAGACTATGTGTTTTTGGATTTTTTGTTTTAATTGAAAGAATAAATACAACTTCTACAAATTCTTCAAGAAATAATGATGTATGATTAAAATTTTCTCAAAGATCTGTTAAACTAGAGAGTCTGATTAAACATTTTGATACTAAGGTTCAATGTATAAGCTAAATCAGAGATAGACTGAAGCAGCTTTTATTTACTTTTGCAATTGCAGAGCAAAAGCAATTTCAAAGGCTACCTGGCTGATCTTCAGACTCTGTCTATAGCTTATATTTGAACAATACTAACAAATAAAAATGATTCAGATCCCCAGTGGAGTCGCCACTATGTTATCACTCAGGTTTTCCTAGAAGTTGTGTAAGAGGAAAGTATACCCGAGGTAACCACAAACCAACCTTTTAGATGCAGAATCTAGCCAATCTGCATCCCGAGAGGGCTCTCTCTTTATGATTTATCTTTGTTCTTGGAAGGTTTTAGGCTAGTTATAGATTCAAGAGTTTGTTTTGGGAAAATGGTGGAATCCACAAACTAAGGGCAAGGTTGAGAGCTTTCAGTCCATTGGGCTATGGAGTCAAAGGATGGCTTTACTGGATTTCTATTCTAGACACCGGATGGTATTACAGGGCAAGATAGCTAGACAGAGAACAATCCTTAAAATTTAAAGTGGATGGGATGATCTTGAAGGGATGAAAGGCAGCTAAGAATCTTTCACCATGTTCAAAAGAGAGAAATGAGATGACTACAAACAAAGAGCAATGAAGAATTCTTTATTATAGTAATCGACAATGTTTAAATTAGCAAAGCAAGAGAACTTAAGAATTCATGCTTATAACTAATTCAGAGGAAAACATTAAGAACAATCACATCTGAAATCAGAGTACAATTAAGCAAATTCTGATTCAATACTTTATGTAAATTATTCAGAAATGGATATGAATGATATTATAAACTAATATAAAACTTCAGACAAAGGGTAGAAAGACTTATTGAACTGTAGTCCAACACATGAATCCTACAACAAGTCTAGTGCTTTAAATCGTCATCTAGTAAGCCACGAATAAATTTCTCCAAAATGCTTTTATTCTGAAAATCTCAATGTTACAGCAGAGTAATAGAATCCACCCTCAATACTCTCTTTGAGGGTTTATTTATACACTAAATAATTGAAAATATCTCACACTATCCTAGCCCATAATTTGGGGTGACTAAGGATTAATTTACAAGTAAACAGGAGACAAATGGTCTCGTGGATAGAATAATAAGTAACTGCTGATGTGTTGTTTCCTTTCTTTATGGATGTTCTGGAGGCAAGTGCTGAAAAAGGGCTTGTTGCTGTCTTCTGGAGTAATTTCTTTGCTTGTTTGATACTCTTTGTCTTTACGGATACTCTTTAACCTGTGTAACTGATACTCTTTTATCTGTACTCATTTTTACCATTTACCTGATAGTAAAGATAAATTCTCATCCTGAAAATAACCTTTATAGAATTTCTAATAAGTCTCTCCACCATGAATCGTCTGGTATCACAGTCCTTTTGAGCTTTCTCAATGTCTCATCTGCTTCTGTGAGTTTGTAAAAGGTGGGCTCATTAGGAAATAGGTACTTTATTTCATGTTCCAAATGAAATAAATTCCTCACTCTATCATAGATGTTTCTCCCTGTTGGTAATGTTGATTGTGGTAAACTAGGAGAACAAGTAGCTGTATTTTGAGCATGAGCATTTATTTTCTTTATATAGGTTTCTAAGTCCATTATTTGATCCTCTGAGAGCATAGGACTTGGTAACCCACTGTCCAACAAAGCTTGAAATTTCTCTTTGAAAATATTGATATCAACCAAAATATCTGTGCTCTTCCTTTCTAAATTCTGCATGAAAGTTCTCTTGATGAAAACTCTCTTTATTTCCAAAACTGTGCCGGTCCTGTCCTCAATCCCTAACACTGCAAGCTGCTGCTTTGTTCGGGTGTTCAAAAATTGAATAAGCTGATTGGCCTGCTCAGGCCTGCCTCTTAATTCATTTCTGGTTCTGTTTATTTCTTCATGGGCTATTTTAACCAAATCATTCTGTTCAAAAATAGCTTGAATAGAGGGCCAAATACCCTTTATTAACTCAATGATGTTACCCCAAAGAATGTCATTTATTTCCTTTAAAGGCTTTTCCAATGAAAGATCTTTTTCTAAAGCCTGAACCATTTTTTCTAACCTTTTTATTTCCCTGGTGTTATCAGCAACTGTCTTTTTAGATGTATCATATTTTTCCTCCAATTTTACTAATTGCAATTTCGTTGTTTGGAGTTCTGTGACCCTTAGTTGTAGACTTTCCATCTGTTTTATTAATTCATCAGAACTCAAAGCAGAAGTGTTTACCTGGGATGGCTGTGTTTGCTGACCTGTTGTTGTAGTACCTGTGGTTGATGTCTGCCTGATAGTTTCCTGTTCCTGCAAATCTTGTTCCAGTTCCTTCTCCGTTTCACTTAGTCGCTCAGTCATATTTAGGAGCAACTCCATTATTTCTTCCTGTGAATTCCCTTTTAGAACTTCTTGGGTCTGAGGGTGCCTTGAGGCTGGCAGTTTTAGCTGCTTCCTCAGTGCAGCTATGTCATCATCTTTCTTCTTTATTAATGCCTCAATACTTTTAATGTCTTTGGGGTTGTGACCCAAACCAATGATTATGTCTTCTAAAGACTTTATTCTATTATCTTTGGCCTGTGAAGAGGCCTTCTCAATTTGCAATTGTGCAGTTGTGTTATTCAAATAATCCTGCAGCGTTATAGCTGCCATGGCCTTATTGGTAAGAGTAGAATAGACCATTTCCCCAGTTTGTCTGTGTAGCTCTATCTGGTCCAGAGGATGGATATCCTTTGCCAAAACTTCAAAATTTGTCCTGATGTAGTCAGCTGCAGTAATGGGTTTTGGCACCTTTGACTTGAAGTGGCTCATTATCATTTTGCCTTGTGACATGTCAAATGCTGACATTAGCCTTTCTTGATTATGGGGAGCCATTTTCATATATTGATCATATACCTTCATCTTTAATGGATCATTCTTTGCTTTAATATTAATGAAGGTTCTTTTAATATCCCCTGTATCTGTTTTTGGTGGTCTGAAAGAGGATACCTCAGTACTTAATTTCTTTTGTAAAGATTTTCCTTTCTGTCCTGTGTTTGTTTCACTAACTGTGCCAGTTAGTTGACTGTCTTCCCTCCCATCATCAAACACTTCATCTATGATTTCCACATCTGGAAGTGGATCTGATTTATGTTTTTTAGCTTGATGTACCTGTGAGGTTCCTTTTGGAGGAGTGGTGTCTGGAACCTACCTTTTCTTTCCTATTTCCACATTTGATGGAGTTTGCAACTCTGGAACTTGTGGATGATTTACCTGAGTGGGAGAAACCTGTGATTGTTCAGGTGCTTTGGAAGTTTGTGGTTTCTCTGCCATGACCAAAGTTTCAATGACCTGGATTGCAGGTTCCTTTCCTTTACCTTTTGTCTCTGCTGCCACTGGTGGACTACCTTCCTGCAATCTCTGCTGTGGATTTGCTGCTAAAGATGTACCAATTTGGGGTACCTGCACTTGACCATAAGATTCTAGGTCATATTTCTTTTGAAGATCTTTCATAACTTTATTCATTTTTTCTTCTGCACTTTCTTCTTCAATAAGTGTTTTTTCCACCCATTCATCTTGGTTAGCATATTGCTCTATATCAGGAATCTTGTGGTGGATATAAGGGGAAGATTTGTTCTTTAATCTTTTTTCACAGATGAAACCAACTGGGTCATAAGGAACCCAACGAAAACTTCTTTGAAATTTGCAGCGGTTTTGTAATATATCCTCTGCATCTCGCTCATCTTCTCTAGAATTGCAGATGTAGGGACCTAATTGGCTTTTAATCCTTAATTGAGCTTTTTTCTTCACACTACAAAATGGATCACATCTGAATTATTCATTTGCCTGAAGTATTCCAAGGCAAAAATCCTCATCGGCACATATCTTGGTAACTTGAATGGATGTAATTCACATCCATAAATTCTGATGACTGTATGGTTTTGATACAAATACCAATCACCCACTTTATAGGTCCTTGAAAGTTGCAAGGTCTTTTTTATTTCATTACTAAGTCTTGGGGGAGGAATCCCTGTCAACAATGTAGTTGCAGGATATACAAAAATATCTATAAACTCATAATAGGAATAAGGAGACTCATAAGAATGAATTATGGGAGACCAAAATATAACTGACCTTTGGTTCCCCTTGGCATCAAGTTTTTGAACAGGGAAAGGGAATCTTTCTGACTGATAGTAGATAATGAGATGATAGATGACTGAGGAATATTTAAAAACTTTTTCATCATCTAGCCTCATGAACTGATCATGGATCTTGTTGGCTATGAAGGAGGCAAAGTCATATTTAACTTCAGGAGGCTGCCCAGGAGTAAAGATAGATAGTAAAACCAGTGTTATTTCATCCACATATTCACTGGTATTGAATCCCAAGACAAAAGATATCATATTTATGATGAGCCTCCCCAATCTATTGAAATAATAAAAACCATAGGGAGGAGACCCCTTAGGTTGATGTTCAGGCAACATGAAATTCTGGCACATGGATTTTAGCTTTTCTGGGGTTAACTGCCTAGTCTTCTCAATCAATTCTTCCATAGACAACGGTGCTAGTTCTTGGTCTGGTTCAAAGTGTAGCATGGCATTGATAGCCTGGGGAGTAATGGGAAACAGAACACTTTGATCAGGAGCTATTACAGCCCTTTGAGTGGGATCATAGTTTGAATGGAAATAATGGATGATTTCTGGGAAATAAATGACTGAAGGGATGAGATACCTTGGGAGATTAGATTCCCACAACCCTATAAGATCTTGCCCCTTTGAGTATTCGTCTCTGCAGCGACAATAACTCAAAAGGGTACTTTCATCAAAATGCAAGTCTTTAATTTGGAAATCTTTATCTACCAAAGGTAAATATTCCAATTCACGGTGAGGGGAATTCAGTGGAGTGATATTCAAAGCTGTCGGGGCCTCCATTTTGGTTTTTGTGGATTCAAAACGGAGGTTTCTGGTTTTCTTCACAGGCCGGGCGCGATTTCTAAAATGAAGGAAATTAATACAAATGCAGTTTCAGGGAGAAATTGCACAGTTTTAAAACCTCCGGGGGAGATCTTAGTGATGAGTTTTAATTATCAATTCAGTAGAAAACAGGGAAAACAGATTTTCTATTGAAGTTCGGGGCGCTGTGAGATAAATACCTGTTCTTGGACGAAAATTGGCTTTTAACAGGTATCAGGCGATGGCGGGAGTGTACTCGAACACAAGTGTAGCGGAATCTCGGAGCGAAATCAGATAACACAGTAAATTTCAGTGGAAATTCGAAAATCGTAGCAGAAGGCGCTGTTGTTTTCAATAACGAAAATAACGGAAAAACACGAAAACTGGCTTTATTTACAAGTTAAAGGGTTTTTTAGTTTTTCGAGGAGTGACGTCATAGTAGTACGGGCTGACGTATGTAGGGTCGGGCGGTAAGTGGTAAACGGTAAGTGGTGATCCCGCACCGCTTATGAGCAAAGGTGGTATTAACCGCGAGGGCAGCGATTCCACAAAGTTGTTGACGCGTGGACGGGTGACTAGTCAAATACCACCCATCCCCCGCTGGTTAAAACTCTGACAAGGGATGGCTAGCGGAACGAACGCTAGCCGTAGATCTGTGAAGGAGCGATCCGATGGTGAAAAGGATGGATAGATGGCGGAGGTTTAATGAGCGGGCCCGACGGGGTTTTAAACGCGATTTATATTATTTAAACATCCCGGGGCGTTTCTAATTGGTGAATGAGGTTGGTTATTAACTAACTCAGATAATTAGTTAATCCCGCTATATAATGGAAATAGGGGTTGCGGTGGGTTTTCATCATTGGGGAAATGCCAGGTGGATGAGCCACGTTGGCGCGGGGTTTTCCAAAGTTTAGCTTTGAATTAAAAACCTTGGATTTATTTATATTTTTGTGTTAAACATACATATCGTATGTTTAAAGTTTTTTGTATATATGTTTTTATTATATGGTAACAAATAAACATTATTTAATTACCATAAGGGCGGGATTATAATATAAAGATATATTTAACCAAAGGGCTTGTAAAGCGGGGTTTTTCATGAATTTTTGGGAAAATAATTACTTTGGTTAAACTTTATAATAGAGGGGTTTTTGGGGTACTTATAAAAAAGGAGTTATATACTTAGGATAGGGCATTGTACTAGGGATTTAGTAAATAAAGTTAAACATCAATATGACAAAGGGACAAGGGAACTCAAAACACTTTGCACATCTAAGAAAGTGATAATTTTTGAAGTAAATTGCAATATCTCATCTTCAACACTTAAACTTAGAATAGTAAGTTATTTTGAGGGATTTTTATGGAATTTTGCATGATTCTCCTAAGTAAAATTGGATTTTACTTAGGAAAAAGTTTAAAGTGAATGATTATAATGATGAATTATCTCAAGTACTTAGGTCTTTTTGATCATTAGGCCGAGGGTCCGGTCCCTCCAGAAGTCAAGGAAATGCCTTGAGCCCCTTTGATCTCCAAATACCTTAGTACTTTGGGGGAAATTTAGTAAAACTTTTGAGGGGAAAGTGATGGGGGAAGTTAATGAGTTTGACTTTTCTTTCTGTGATTTTCCACTGTATTCCCTGCTTCAGTATTTTGTGATGAAGTAAAGGATCAAAACATGTAACAGCATCATTCATCTGATAAAAACTTTGCAACCATCTACCTACCCTATCTACTTAACACTACCATTTTCTCTTCTTTATTAGGGTGCATTTAGACTTGCAAACCCTTATCAATCTTTTCTTTTTACATGATAAATCTATCTATTTCTACCCTTATTACATCCAAGGGCTCAGATTGAACTGTTGAGCACCTTTTATTCACTCTACCTATCTACTTATCTACCAAGATTAAACTGTTTGGTCAGATATTTATCCTCTAATCTATAACATAAAATTGAAATATGACTAAGTCAAGTTTAAACAGTTTGACTTATTCATGAATTGTGGCAAAGATTTGACAAGCTGCACACAATTGCTTTATTGCAAAAATGAAATAGTAGTGGCATTTGGATTTGCACACTTTCCTTGGTCTATTTTTTGTTTGGGGTTCATTTCTTTGTCTTTTTTGACCATTTTATTCTTTTTACCCTTTGATTTTTCTTTTAGGGTATACCCTCTTTACATTTTTTAAATTTTTTGATTTTTTGGTTTTTCAAGAATATGGAACACCTTTGCTCAATAAAGAAGGTTTGAACATATTCCATAGTTCAATCAAGACAATCATGAAAAATGAAACCTATTGGTATAGGAGTCTAACACCTAGTACATCAAAATTCCTCACTAGTGTGGGTGAATTTTTTTTTTTTCCTTTATGGTTGCCAATTTCGTTGTTTCTTGTTGAAAATTTTAACACTCCCTGTAAAAAAGAAAGGAATTCAATCTATGTTGATCTGAAACCTTTGGAATTATGCATGCAACACTTCTCTAGTGTTCTTTGCACCTACAAATCCTGAAACTGAATAGCCTCTGAACAAATGAATCAATATAATTAATTTTTCATCAGAGTCTTATTGTTGGTTCTTGCTATTGCACCTATCTACTGGACTCTCTACGCTGTTGCTGAAATTTGCAACCATGTCATTTGCATTGTTGCCAAGTCTAATCTACACTCCAGTATCTGACATCATAAATCTAATTTCTATCTTCCTGAAATCTAACTACATCAATCTAATTGATCCTTCATGTTACTGTTGTACTATGGACTCCTCGTAGCTAGGTTCGATGCATGAGACACACCATCTCAATGGACCCTGCCAAAATTTCTTATCTTGGGATTATGTCTACACGTCACCCCACCTTTCACCTGGAGGTATGGCTGCATGTGCTCCCTCTTCCCATATAGCTCGAAATTTCCCCCTCATGGAGGTATATTCTTGAGTGGACACTTCCACTTTGTCTCCTCTCTGCTTCTCCAATTGTTGCTGCTCCACAAACTTTTGAGACTACCTCTAAGGCTACATGTGGAGAGGTAATTTGTACTCCCTCTCAACCGCCAAGTCTCTAACCTCTTCTTTTCTCCTCAAAGATTTTCATGCATCTGGTACCTCAAGTGCATATAGGTTCTTGACTTGCGCACATTGTAATTGTCCCACCATTAAAAAAGTTTCTAGAAAAGAGATTATTTTAAATCAATGATATCTCCCTCATTTGAGCTCTGAATTTATTTTCCATTTGGGTAGTTTTTCGCAAGGAATCCAAATATGCTATTTTTTTTGAAAATTTTACACCAAAATTTCAAATATTCTCTGCAAACTTGTCGCTTAATTTTTTTTTGCTCTGATACCATGTAGAAAATATAACCAACGAGACTCAATCTGAACTTGTAATATACTAAAACAAAATATTGAATCCTTCCTACAATTTTCAGAAACAAAACATGATCAAACAATCAAATATAAGTAAGAGAAATAAATTATCAATCGCACAACACAAGATGTATTTGGGGAAAGCATCTACTCAAAAAATATCTATCTCTATTGTGTATTAATTCAAGGAATCATGAAACAATACAATGCTTAATCTCTTATTAGATTCTCCAGCACTCTTCCAATTGTCTCCCACTGATCTAGGAAAACTTGGTCTAGTACTTATCCAATTCTCAAGCTTCCTTTAGCCTGCCTTACTCGTGGAATTCCTAGGGAATTAGCTCCCTATTAATTAGGAAAACCAGTCTTCCTTGATTGTGGAATCCATCATGGCATCCTAATGACTTTATAATTGCACATGGGAAATTTTGTATAAATACAACTGATAGTTATGTTTCCTTTAACCTATGTCTCAACTGGGTATTCCTCGAAACTGACATGCATGCAACTATTAATAGTGAATTATCAGTTATCTGATTGATCACTCATTGTGAATTAAATATAATTTAATTCATTGGTTGACCTCTCACTAGCTCATCACTTAGTTAGAACTATTTAAACTGATTTAAACTCATTTAATTGAGTTAAATAATTCACACCTGCACCCCAGTAATGCATCAACTGCAACTAGAATCCAAAATTATGAGATTGATACCTCTACATGCCTCATATTAGACCCTCCACTCGAATTTCTTGAGCTAACTCAATTATCATGCCTTAGTTAACTAACACAAGTTGTTATGAGATGAATTTACAATTTATTGTCCAATTTATTCAAGGGAAAAAAAATTAGACGCCCCACATTCCTCACTCCTTGTGCATCAAAATTCCTCACTAGTGTGGGTGCATTTTTTTTGTCCTTTTTATTTTCCAATTTCAATGTTTCTCGTTGCAAATTTCAACATTTCAGAATTTGATGCGGCCTTCACACAAAGACACCATTGAAATCACATGCTCATATTCTCATGAGCGACCTCTCTTAATCTTGATCTTCCATAAGTGAACCAACAATATCCATCCTACTTCCTAGCTTGAACCAACCATTAAGGTATGCAACATTCTTGTGAACCCTCACATGATGATATTTCCCTTGGAGGATAATCATGGCCTCCTTTTAGCAACCCTTACTCGGCCGTCTTACTCGACCTACTTTAGGACTACATCTCTCTTCACCCCCTTAATCAAATGAGGTCCTTCTCACTTTATTTTCTTTCCTTCATCCTAAGGCCTCCTTAAATATTTTTTCCTAGACCTCCTAAGAACCCTCTAGAACTTATGGATTTTATCCACTTAGACCTTAGGAAATATTAATTTTCCTTTTTAATTTTATTTTAGATTTTAAACCCCATCTTGGGACAAAATCCATTTTCTTGGTTTCTTTTCCCATAAATCCTTTTGTGACCAAACTAACACAAACCCATCTCACTAGGATTGTGGAGTACCTCCAAAGTTACAGAATTCAACAACATAGTCTAGTTGTAGTAACTGTAACTTGGTCAAGCTCTTGTAGTCAAGTGAGGGCTTGGTTGGGTTCCCAAGTTGAACATTAAGTAAGGGTAGTTGTGAGAGCATGATAGATAGGGAGGGTTAGGGCATGCACATTAGGAATGAAAAGTCATGCTAACACATGCCATAAAATGTCAATGCATGATGAGGAGTGTTAGGGAGTGTCGAGGCATATTAAGGGATAACTAGGTCAAAATGCATGGAAAGGAACGAATAAGAGTGTGTTCCAGGGAGTGTCAATTAATTCAAGTGTGCCAAGGACGAAGTGTGTTAGGAGAGGTTCAGAATAGGATTTACAGGAGGCAAGCCTACGGTTTTTATGCGGGGCTCGACATAACAATTTTTTACAAAGGGAGATCACTTTTGTGCTAGGTACAACATTTTTCTTCCTTTAGTATGAGATGTGGCACACTTAGGCTACATGCTCATGTTTTAAAATATTCTAGATAATTTCATATTGTACATTTTTGTGTATAAGTTTTGGGGCACTCGACTTATGTCGGCTTATATTTTGTGTGCCTTGTGCATCTTGTGGTTCTTGCAAACTCTTATTTAATGTTCTACTGTTTATATGAACTGAACATACATGTGAAATATTTCCTATCTAAGATATGTTTCTTAGTTCTTTTATGGCCATGGCTAGATCATGTGATCCTTGTCTTGGTAACTAGTCAAGTGGGACAAGTTGAGCTTGGACATGAGTGGCATAAGATGAGTTATAGGCAGTTCTTAGGTGAAAAAGGCACAATCTACTTGTAGCAGGTGCAATTGGTCAAGTTGTTGCGGTTGTAGAAATTTTAATACAATTATGTATTTTTGGATTCTCCTGATCTAACAATTATATGCCATTGTTAAATACATAATGCTTCTACTTAAACCTTTGTAGAAACTTAATCTCCAATTGCAAACACATGAAGAAAAATCAATCACACATAACACATATGTTTTTACCGGGAAAGCATAAAGCTAAAAACCCCATTATCATATATTATGTATATATCATGGATCATGAAACAATATCATACAAAGCTCTACTCCAAGAGCTCTCAGTACAATATACAATCGTCTCACCCTTTCATACAAAAATTGGCTCACACATGCACCAATTTACTTCTTCCAGACAGCCTGCCTCCACTATGCAATCCTTGTTGATGAAGATCCTTGAATGAATTCAATGTTTCCTTGCCTTGACTCTGCAATCCTCATTGTCATCTCCAATGTGTGTGTAGTTGCATTGAATGCACCATTATAGGCACAAAAAATAGTCAAAATGTCCCTTTCACCTATCTCTCCACTGGGTCTCAACTAGATCTAACGTGCATGTAGTTAACAGTAGTAAATCTTTAGATGCATGTGAGATCACTCCATGTGAATTAATTTAATATTTAATTCACTGACCTCTCACTAGTGTATCTTTAGTTACAACTAGCACAATTGATTTTAACTCACTTAACTGAGTTAAACTACTTTACAACTCACATAACTACACATCCAATTCTGTTACAACTTTGTATCACTCAGTTACAACGAAGTCCACTTGCATGTCCCACCAACCAAACTTAGAACTCGTAATTCCTTTAGTCAACTGGTTTTCCAGATCAGTTAACTGAAATCAAGTGCTTCAAGAGAATAGATTATTATTTATTTTCTAATTATTATTAAGGGCTAATAATAATTGACATGCGATCTATTTTTAGACATGCGATCTATAAATAGACTTCGCCCATGCATCTAAAAATAGAATCTCATTTATAAATAGAATTTTCTCAACCATCTATAAATAGACTCCTGCTATAAATAGAATATGTTCAACATTTTAAAAATAGACATACACCTAAAAATAGTCTGTGGGCCCCACCTAGTGTAGGTGCTTAATTTTCACTAGGATCATCATCTTGTTGAATCTCAACACTCCCTCTCAACAAGAAAGGGATTATCCTTCACCTCGATCATGTCTCTATGGTATTCAAATTTTCTCCTTGTGAGCGCCTTCGTTAGAATATCTACATCCTGATCTTTTGTAGGAATGTAATGAAGCAACATGATCTTCTGTTTCACATAATATCTGATATGATGATACCAGATATCTATATGCTTATATATATCATGAAACAGAGGATTAATCGACAGTTTAATGCAACTCTGATTATCACAATGTACCATTGTAGGATCTAAATGAGAACTGAACAAATCGACCAGGATCTTCCTCATCCAGATAGCCTCACATGTAGCTTGACTTGTTGCCGTGTATTCCACTTCCGCTGAATTGAGTGTCACGAATCTCTGTTTCCTACGGTACCAAGAAACAGTTGTAGATCTGATACTTAAAACCCCTCCTGATGTGCTCTTTCTGTCCATTAGGCTGCCTGCCCAATCTGCATCCGGGAAGCCATGCAACTTCACCTCATCCGTCTGTATGTACCAAAAGCCATAATCAGATGTGCCCCTGAGATATCATAGGACATGCTTGCCTGCCTTCCAAAAGATCTTGGTAGGCTTCACCATCGCTTGACTAAGCTGGTTCACCACATAGCATATGTCCATTTGTGTATTGACTAAATAGATGAGTGAACCCACCAACTGTCAATAGGAAGTAGCATCCACTACCTCTCCAGATGTAGCGTCCTCTTTCCTCCAGTTTCCAGGAAGAGGAGTATCCATGGGTTTTTAGCCCTCCATGTGAAACTTATCGAGTATCTCCCTTGCATACTTGCCTTGAGACACAAAAAATTCACCTTCTCGCTGCCATATTTCCAATCCAAGGAAATAGTGAAGGAGGACCATATCCTTCATCTCGAAATCCTTTGCAAGCTCCTCCTTGCATGAGTGTATCAGCTACTCATCACCACTCAGTATTAAATCATTAACATAACGAAAAATGATTAAAATCTTACCATCCACCACAATCTAGTATAGGTTTTCATCCACCTCACTCTTGGTGAAGCCAAGTCCAGTGAAATAGTTGTCGATCCAAGTGTACCAAGCACGAGGTGCTTACTTCAGCCCATACAACACTATTTTGAGTCTGCACACATGTGACTCGTTGCTGAAGATCTCAAATCCTTCAGGCTGCTCAATGTACACTTCTTCCTCAATCATCCCATTAAGTAATGTAGTCTTCACATCTATCTGATGAATGTGCCAACCCATCTGCGCTAAGAGAGAAAGAATGGTCCTTATGGAAGAATACTATGCGACAGGTGCAAAGGTTTCTTCATAATCAATCCCCTCAATCTGCGAGAAGCCCCGGGCCACAAATATTTCCTTATACTTATCAACACTCCCATCAGCAGTTTTCTTTACCTTGTAGATCCATCTTGAACATACCATTGATTTATCAACTGGCCTTGGAACAATTTCCCAAGCATTGTTTCAATTTCCCAAGCATTGTTTCTTACAATCGAGTCATACTCCTCCACCATTGCATCTACCCATCTGGGCTACTTCACTTCTTCCTGAAAGGAAGATGGCTCAGTCATAATACATTTGCTCATGAGAGCCATGTATAAAGTAGATCGGTTAGGAGACTGTCTCTGTCTACGTTGTGAAGTAGGGACTCCTACATTTTGTGCCATATCAAGCTTCAGCCTCAGCTTCTGTGGTATGCCTTCTGCCAGTTCTGATGTTTGGCTCTGTGTAAGTGGACTCCTCCACTCCGTGAACCTCCTCCTGTGGTTGATCCACATCTAGAGACTCATATTTTGGAACAAGCAGTTTCTCCTCTGCATGCAAGTCTATAATATCCCTCTCAAGAGACAACTTCATGGCTTTCTCCTCATTGAATTTTATATCTTTTTGCACTATAGTCATTTGAATGTTTAGAAAATACACACGATAATTATGGGGTGTTTCTGTGTACCCCACAAATATCCCAACTTCAACAGTCGACTCCAGCTTCTTCCTGGCATTCTTGGTCACATGAACATAAATAGATGAGAAATTTTTTTTAAAGTGACAAACATCCATTTTCTAACCAATAAAATCTTCTTTAGGTGTACTCATGCCAAGTACTCTATGAGGACAAGGGCTTTGCACATAAACCGTAGTGTTTCATGCTTCCACCCACAAGTGCATTGGTAGGCTCTGATCATGCATCATAGCTCATGCAACACCCATGATCGTTCTGTTCTTACTCTCCAGGACCCCATTCTGTTGTGGTTATAAGGCGCTATGAGTTCTCTTTGAATTCATTTGAGATATATTCACCACCATTATCGCTCCATAGAGCCTTCACTTGCTTCCATGACTCTTTCTCCACCAATGCTTTAACTCACAAAACTTTGAGAATGTTTGATATTTCTTTTGCATGAAGAAGATCTAGCATCTACGAGAATAGTCATCAACAAAAATAACATAATACTTGTGTTTTTCTGTTGAAGCAACCAAGAATGGCCAACAAACATCTGTGTGAACTCTCTCCAGGATCACTGAAGCACGGTTCTCCTTTTCATGAAAGGTGGTCTTCACAAACTTACCCATGGTTCATCCCTTGCACTCATATATCTACTGAGTTGTACCGTTGGGAATTCCAGTAGAAATTTGCTGCAAAATTTTCAGGGCGCCATGGTGAAGATGGCTCAATCACCTGTGCCATAAGTTTTCCTCATCCTATATCACCACTTCTTCTTCTTTTCCGACCATTTCAATGCAACCATATACCTATATATGTTAGATATTATTGACTCAAATCCCTATCCTCTTGGTTTGACCCATTGTTTTATGTTGCAGGAAATCTTTTCCATTGCTGAAAACAACATCATAACCTATGTCCTCCAACATCACGACTGAGACAAAGTTTTTCTTCAGACCTGGAACATGCATAACATCTTTCAATAGAAATGGTTTGCTTGACTCCCTCTCAAAGGTAATGGTACCAATTTTTGTGGCACTGTATCGTCCATCATCACCCATCTCTATATGAATTTGGAGATCTTTCTCCTCCAAGTCACTGAAAAGCTCCTTATCTCTTGTCATGTGGAAGGAAGCACCACTATCAAGATACCACACCGGTCCTATTTTTCTTGAAACCAAGCATGAAATCAAAGAGAAATCAAGTTCAAATTGCAAAGTAAGGGCCTCACTAGCTGCAACTCCAGCAACCTTCTTGTTCTTCTTTTTCTGTGGGCAATTAGTGGCAAGATGCTCATGTTCGTGACAGTGAAAACACTTCACCTTGGACAAATCCAACTTCTTTTATTTAGCCTTGGATTTTGAATGGAAGTTATTCCCCTTCCCTTTCCATGCTTTGGCAGCCAAAGCACAATCCTCTTCATCATCATGATTTGATTAAGATCCATCCCTAGTGTTTTTCCTGAACTCATCGTGCACTAGATCTGGCCACAGTCATTCCCAATCCGACAATTTTTTCCATCCGTTGACAGAGTCTTGATAACTTTGCCAACTCTTAGGAAGACCCAAAAGAGCCAAACTAACCAAATCATCATCAGAAACCGTAATTCCCATGCTCCCCAGTTCATCCCGACATTGGGCAAACTTTGTGAGATACTTTGGAATAATATCGCCCTTCTCCATTTTGATCATTCTGAGTTTATCCTTCAACACCAATTTCCTTTGGTCGTTGCTGCTTTGGAAAATATCCACAAAAACCTTCCACATTTCAAATGGAGTGGCTTTCCCATGAAGGATTGAGACAATATTTTCTCGCACACCTTCCAACAGAATCCTTCTCGTCTTTGCTAGTTTCTTTTGCCAAGCGTCAAGTAATGCAACATCCATCGAAGTGGGCTTAGGAACATCACTGTCGATGAATTCCTACAAGCTATTATCTTCAAGCACCGCCTCCATCCAATCCTTCCATGAAATGTAGTTTGAGCTGCCCACGAGTGCATACTCTAAATACAAACCATTGAAGGCCATTTCCATGTTTACTCAACTATCGCACCAACAAATTCTTGCAGCAAATTCGAATTTCTTCCACCAACAAACTCAAATACTGCTTCAATATTGCAATCTTCTTTGCTATGATATCATGTAGAATTTTTTATACAATTATGTATTTCCAGATTCTCTTGATCTAAAAATTATATGTCACTGTTAAATACAAAATATTTATACTTAAATCTTTGCAGAAATTTAATCATCAATTGCAAACACATGAAGAAAAATCAATCACACATAACACAATTTTTTTTACCGGGAAAGCATAAAGCTAAAAACCCCACTATCATATATTATGTATATATCATGGATCATGAAACAATATCATACAAAACTCTACTCCAAGAGCTCTCAGTACAATATACAATCATCTCACACTTTCATACAAAATTTGGCTCGCACATGCACGAATTTACTGCCTCCTGACAGCCTGCCTCCACTGTGCAATCCCTGCTAATGAAGATCCCTGAATGAATTTGATATTTCGTTGCCTTGAATTTTCACTCCTCATTGGCATCTCCAATGTGTTTGTAGTTGCATTAAATGCACCACTATAGTCACAACAGATAGTCAAACTGTCCCTTTTACCTATCTCTCCACTGGATCTGACATGCATGTAGTTAATAGTAGTAAATATTCAATTGCATGTGATATCACTCTCTGTGAATTAATTTAATATTTAATTCATTGATCTCTCACTAGTGTATCTTTAGTTACAACTAGTTACAACTAGCACAACTAAGTTTAACTCACTTAACTGAGTTAAACTACTTTACAACTCACATAACTACACAACTCTGTTACAACATTGTATCACTCAGTTACAACGAAGTCCACTTGCATGTCCCACCAACCAACCTTAGAAATCGTAATTCCTTTAGTCAACTTGTTTACCACATCAATTAACTGAAATCAACTACTTGAAGAGAATATATTATTATTTATTTTATAATTATTATTAAGGGCTAATAATAATTGACATGCGATCTATTTTTAGACACGCGATATATAAATAGACTTCGCCCATGCATCTAAAAATAGAATCTCATATAGATATAGAATTTTCTCAACCATATATAAATAGAATATGCTCAAAATTCTAAAAATAAACATACACCTAAAAATAGCCCGTGGGCCCCACCTAGTGTAGGTGCTTAATTTTCACTAGGATCATCATCTTGTTGAATCTCAACAGCTGTTGAAGCAATAAAATATTGTCACATGAATTGTAGTAGCCAAGGAATTGATTGGGTTCCCAAGTCGTGAAAAAATGTAAAGCCTAGCTTTGAGGACATGAGTGCCAAGGCGTACTAGGGAATGCTAAGATGTGTTAGATAGTGCGAAGGCATGTCAAACATGCTAAGATGTGCCAAGTGATAAGGCATGCCAAGATGTGCAAGGGTGTGTTAAGCGTGCCAAGGACTGTCAAGGAAACAAAATGGATAAATAAGTTATATTACAAGTAAATGAACACACAAGAGTGTTAATAAGTCATCAATTTACCTTTTCCAAGAGGGGCATGCTAGGCACACCAACAGTAGGCGCCAATAAGTTCCAAGTGCAAAGTCTTAGTGCATTCTAAGTGCTAAGTCTTCCTTTGTTTCTTCTCATCTACTTTCCAACCGTTGATCTCAAATAAATTTAATATTAAACCATGCCAAATTATACCAAGGCATGTCAACGTATTCCATACATGCTAAGACTTTCCAAGCATGAACACGTGCCAAGTGCCAATATGTGTGATAGAGTGTTATGCATGCTATAAAATAGAAGGGCATGTTGAAGAGTGCTAAGATGTGCTAGAGAGTGATAATGCATGTTGAGGAGAGTTAAGGAGTACTAGGAAACAACATTAAGGGAGCACTAGGTCAAAATTCATGGAAGTTATTGAATATGAGGAACGTGTGACAGGGACTAGTGTTAATGAGTGCTAGTTGTCATGCCAAGGAGGGAGTAACAAGGTATGATAAGGATTGGTAAGGAATGATGGGGAATATCATGGCATGCCAAGAAGTCTCAAAGTGTGCTTGGGAGTTCCCAGGTGTGGTAATTATATGTGCCAAATAGTGCCAAGATATGCCAATACATTCCAGGTGGTAAGGATGTGCAAGGTGCCATGGTATGCCAATATGTGTCAAGAAGTTTCAAGGAAACAAAAGGAAGAAACAATAAGAGGGTTATAAGTCGGGACTTTATATTTTTCAACCACACTAATAATAGGTCCCAATACATGCCAAGTGGCATTGTGTGCTAAGTGCTAATGTATGTCAATGCATTCAACCAAGGTGTTTTAGGGAATGCTAGGGACTACATGCATGCCAACACATGTTAGGAGAGTTCTATGTTGTGCTAGCGCATTCCACCATGTGCTTGGGCATCAATTTCTGACAAGATGTTCTAAGTAAAAATATGTTCCAAGACGTGTGGTTATTAGTCAAGGGGGGTGGTGGCTTTGTTTGGACAAGTTATTTGGCTACAAGGTGAGGAAGTATGTGCTTTGGGTGAGTTGTAACATGTGTTACTAGGGTGGGGAGGTAATAGGTGTAATATTCTTGTTTTCTTCTCCCCTGGTGAGAAGAACTCTAAGGTCTTCAGAGTTTCAATTATGAGCACTTGTATATTTCCCCTGTGATAGTATTCCCACTCGATCTAGGGGCTGATATGAATTGGGGTCTCAGGGGGAAGAGGAATAGAGCTTATGTGTGTTATGAAGATTGGAGTGTCAAGTCTAAATATCCTCTGCAGCTTAAGGGGGCCCCATTATCGAAGTATGGGAAATATAATGTTTGTTCTTCGAGATTATGTGTAGGTGAGGGGTTAAATCATCTATATGGTGTTGGGTGGTCTTGGGTGGTCTGGATTTGGTCAAGAGATATTCATATTATAACTCCAAGAAGGTGCATAGACTCGCGATGGGTGGAAGGGACTGAGCTAGAGAGTGGTTAGTGTCAGTGTTTATGGGAGTGGGGATTTTTTCTACCTATAGTTATGCAGAGACAGAGAGGAAGACCCCAATGAGTAGGAGGCAAACATTGATGTATTTATCATAGGGGTGGTGCCTATTCCTTTAATCAGGCACATTCAGCTAGTGTGGATAGAGAGGAGAAGGAGCTCAACTCCCTATGATACCTCTTGGTCGAGTATCCCAGGCTGCCTCTTTAAACTCTAATTTTGAACAATTAAGGAGGATCCAGTCCAACCTGGATATCCTCTAGGACCATAGGTATGAGGACCACAATTAAAGTGTGGCCTATGTTGATCATTGGTAGTCATTGATGTCAACCCAAGAAACACCAAGGGCTACCTTGATCTTGCATGGTAATTTTGACCTACCAAATTACTATATTCTGGGTCAAGAATATTTTTATGGTTTCTACTTTTTGAGATTTTTTTGTTGATATATGGCATTCCATGTAATTCTTCATGGTTTGAGAGATATTCATGTTTGAATTTTGTAACCCCAGTTAGTGGGCTAAAACCCCATGGGGTTGTGGCACGAGTCATTGAAAAGTCAATAATTACTAAATTTTAAGCTCCTAAAAGCCCTCCCACATTCACTTGTTGAAGTCCCTCTCAACCTAAGCATCTATATCAATTGTGATCCTCATATCCTCCTCTTGTAGGGATTTCGCTACCTGAAACAGGTCATTGTGGAATTTGTGCTATAACTATTTTTCTACGAAGGTTCAGAAGCTGAAATTTTTATGAGGCGAAGCCAAAATCCTAAGGAAGATCTTGTAAACATTTCATATCAAGGTGTGAAATTTTTTGGGAGATATGATATGTGGAAGTCATTTTTTTTTGCAGGCTCTTGAACTTCATCTCAAAGAAGTGACCTTGGGAAAATTGTCATAACTCTCTCTTTGAGTATCAGATTGGAATTCTGTAAAACCAGCGGATAGTGCATAGACTATAGTTTTAGTTATATCAATTTCAAAGCCAAATGTAGAAAAACTGACACATGGTACACCATACAAGTTTGCTCGATTGAACCAGTCCATAATTAGGACATTATGAGAGATTGAGCATAACTCTCACTTCAAGAATCGAAATTGGGTCAAACTCATGGTATTGGAAAGAAGACTCAGAAGAATAATGTAGGACTTAAAATCACATATTGGGGATCTAAAATAACAAATATACACAAGATTCAATATTGAGCTCCTAGAAGGCAACAAAAGGCTAGATCATCTATTTTCAAGGGCTGGAAAGGACCATACTTTCTAGGGAAGCAAAGAAAAGCAAGGTGCAGAAGAGGGCAGCATGACAAGAGAATTAATTAAGGTGCATAATAGTAGCAAGAAGTTCACCACATGAATTCTTCAAGTGGGCAACACTGCATACAGTCATTGTACTAAGTCATTGTAAATGCATCATTGTAAAAAAATGTACAAGTGCCTTTCTGCCAAGAGTTGAAGAGGCAGTGTCAGGAGGTCTGGGATCATCATTAGGTGGTTGTGTCATAGTTGGGGTTATGGTATAGTGTGTCTTCTTATTATACATCATTCTATATCATTTTAAAGTGGACCATTTTCCATGGTATGGGATTCCATTCTTGTTTTATTCTTCTATGGAGTGGTAGGGTGGTACTAGGGTGAATTGTAGCTCATTGAGTGTTGGGGCATCCATTTAGTTAACTACTGAATAATCCTGGGCGTTGGAGTGTCCATCTAGTGGGAGCAGGAGAAGAATGATTTTATAGATACTAGGAAGTTCGAGCTTTATTTTAAATTGGAGTTGAAATTTAAAGAATTATTAGAAAATAATTCAGGTGGTTTTTGTCCCAGAGTGGGTTTCCACCTTAAAAAATATGTGCATTTGTGTTCCTTTTTTTTACTGTTATCATTGTAAAAACACTAATAATAATTGAAGATTAACTAATGCTCTGAAAGGAATATTGATTCACCCCCCCCCCCCCTCCCCCCTCCTCTCAGTATTTCCAACCATTGGTATCAGAGCTTGGTTGCTTCAATAACAGTTTAACAACTGGAAAGTGGTCATGGAGCATACCAATAATGGTGTACCTCTATTCAATGAAAATAATTATGCACTCTAGAAAGGAAGAATGGAGGTCTATCTCTTGGTGCAAGGTTATGAAGTATGGGACATTCTTCAAAATGGATTTACACCAACCATGGATGAACAAGGTAAGAAGAATTTGGTAAATCATGCAAAATCAAAGAATATTATTATCAGTGGACTTATTGAATCTTCTTATCATAAGGTGTTGGGTTGTAAAATAACCAAAAATGTATGGGACAAGCTTGAGAATATATATGTAGGTGATTCAAATGTCAAAGAAGAAAAGCTTCAAATCTATAGAGCAAAATTTGAGCAACTTAGATTGAAAGAAGATGGCAACATTGCTGCATATTTCCAATACGTTGATGAAATAACCAAAACTCTAGAAGGATTGGGAGAGCCAGTTGATTAGAAGACTAATATATGAAATATTCTTAAAACGTTACCAGGGAGATTCAACCCAAAGGTATCGGTCTCAGAATATAGTGCAAATATAGACAAAATCAGCAAAGAGGAATTACATGGAGTTCTCATAGCATATGAAATGAGACATGATGAAGAAGAGAGTACTTTTCATCTAGAAAATGCATTTGTTGCATCTAAGAAAACCAATAAGGATAAACAACCTTCAATTGAAAAGACATGCACCTGCAAGTGTGAAGAAAAGGGAGATGATGAAGAAGGTCTTTCAGATGAAGAATATGCTTACTTTATGAGAAAACTAAAAATTGGTAAGGGAAAATTCAAAGGTAAACTTCCATTGATATGTTTCGGTTGTGGTGAGGTTGGGAATTTTGCAGAAGTGATGGCAACTCAAAAGGAAATAAAGGATTTAATAAATTCAATAAGCAAGGCAAAAAGAAAGGATCCAAAAGGAACTTTCTCTCTAAAGAAGATAGCTCATCATCCAATGAATACAATGACAGTGAAGAAGAAGCCAATGAGAGAGTATTTTTTATGGCCAAGCACAATAAACAAGAGGTGTCAAACAACGAAGAAGAAGGGTTGACCATCGAAGAATTTTCTAAGGAGGCAATCAGGCTTATAAAAGAGCTCAAGGCTGAGAAGATCTGTTCCAATACTCTTGAAGAACAAGTTCAAGGTCTCCAAATTGAAGTTGAAGAAAAAAAATGCATTGAGGAATCACTTCAAAAGAAGTTGGAAGCAAGCAACCAAGAAATGGAAGCATTAGAAGCCGAAGTAATATCGTTGCGTAAGGAAGTGAAGAAGGGAAAAAATGTACAAAACTAGCCAACAGCTCAAAGGCATTGGAAGAACTCATCAACAATCAACGATCTTACAATGACATAACTTGCCTCGGTTACAAATAAGAAGAAGAAGGACCTTCTACAACAAAATACAATGAACCTATAAGATTTGACATGCATGTAGACTTCATTGGACAAGATTTGCAATAACATCCTTGGAAGACGATTCCTCGACAAATATTTCCATCCAAGTACCAACATATTTTTCATGGCTATTGTTATTCATGTGGAAAATTTGGTCATAAATCTATAGAATGTCATATGTACCCTAGGAACCAATACAATTCCAGGAGATCCTTCAAATATGAACCTCCCAGGGCTCAATGAAATATCAATAGATTTGAACATTTAAGAAATAATATGGAATGTTACAAATTTCTGAACTTTGGACACATAGCTAGAGACTGCAGACTTGAAAATCCTCCAGAAGAATCGTTGAAGCCACAGAATGAACGAACATGGAAGAAGAATAAGATTGATAATTGTTCTCTCGTTCTCAAGGCTCAAAACAACAAAGATGTATGGTATGTTGATAGCGGTTTCTCAACACATATGACTGGAGATAGAAAGAAATTTGTTTCTCTGAAAGAGAATAAGGATGGAACCGTATCCTTTGGAAATGATGGATCTTCAAATGTTATAGGATCAGGTACCATCACTCTTGGAAGCAAATATGTTCTAGCCAAGAATGTTCTATTGGTTGAGAACATGAATCACAATCTACTCAGTGTTGGACAAATGTTTTATCAAGGACACACAATGCTATTCAACTCCGCAAAATGTGAAATTAGGAAAGGAAGGTATGGTAAAATTGTGGCTACAGCAAGTCGAGCTCCAAAAAACATATATTTTCTAGATGAAGCAACTAAAGCATGTCTACTATCTAAATAAGATGAAATCTAGTTATGGCACAAATGAATGGGTCACATAAAATTTGAAAATCTTGCCAGGATAAGCAAAAAGGAAGCAGTACGAGAAATTATAAAAATCTCAAAACCTTCCAACACACTATGTGAGGTCAGTCGGTACGCCAAGAAGAAAAAACTCCAATTTAAAACAAAATAACACTTTGCATCACATCCATTGAAATTGATACATACTGATCTATGTGGTCCTGTGAGAACAAAAGGCTTATATGGAGAATTATATTTCATGTTAAGGATAGATGACTATACC